>LKNJ01000074.1:265615-280713 GCA_002120245.1 Maccullochella peelii | reverse complement strand
AGAAAGGCAACCTGGATCCTTCAATTTTGAATAATTACAGACCGATCTTCCTTTTATTGGAAAAATTATTGAGAAAGCTGTTTTTATTCAACTCAGTAACTTTTTAAATGTATATGGCCTTTTGAACAATTTTCAATCTGGCTTCAGGCAACATCACAGCACTGAAACCGCACTGATAAAAGGTGTTAGATGATATCCGTCTGAATACTGAAGTACTATACTCAGGTAAAACATCAGTTTTAGTGCTGCTTGATTTGAGTGCAGCCTTTGATACTGTGGACCATGAAATACATCTGGACAGACTGGAAAAGTGGGTGGGCTTATATGGCAGAGTCCTCAATTGACCAGAGGCTATGTTGTTGCCATTGGTGATCATAAATCTGAGCAGCTCACCATGACATGTGGAGTTCCTCAGGGTTTGATTCTTGGGCCGCTATTATTCAACCTGTATATGCTCCCTCTTGGTCAACTCATACATGACAATAACATTGCTTATCACAGCTATGCAGACGACACTCAGATTTACTTAGCTCTTTCACCAAGTGACTATGGTCCCTTAGACTCACTCTATCAATGCTTAGAGCATGTAAATGATTGGATGCAATTAAATTCCCTTCAATTACATAAAGACAAGACAGAAATCATTGTATTTGGCAACAAGGAGGAAAGAATTAAAGTTATTGCTCAGCTTGATTCCAGAGCTATAAAGACGAAAACNAGAGGCTATGTTGTTGCCATTGGTGATCATAAATCTGAGTGGATCACCATGACATGTGGAGTCCCTCAGGGTTCGATTCTTGGCCCACTATTATTCAACCTGTACCCTCTAGGTCAGATCATACATGACAATAACATTGCTTATCACAGCTATGCAGACGACACTCAGATTTACTTAGCTCTTTTACCAAGTGACTATGGTCCCGTAGACTAACTCTATCAATGCTTAGAGAAAGTAAATAGTTGGATGCAATTAAATTTCCTTCAAATAAATAAAGACAAGACAGAAACAATTGTATTTGGCAACAAGGAGGAAAGATTGAAAGTTATTGCTCAGCTTGATTCCAGAGCTATAAAGACAAAAACCCAAGTTAGAAATCTTGCTGTTTTAATAGACTCAGATCTGAGCTTCAGCAGCCACATAGAGGCAACAACTAAATCAGCATTTTATCATCTCAAAGAAATAGCAAGGCTTAGAGGTATCATGTCCAGACAAGACTTAGAGAAACTCATGCATGCCTTCATTTCAAGCAGAGTGGACTATTGTAACGGCCTCTTGTCTGGTCGTCCCAAAAAGACCGTCAGACAACTTCAGCTCATTCAGAACGCTGCTGCCAGAGTTCTAACGAGAACCAAGAGAATTGAGCACATTACTCCTGTACTTAAATCCATACACTGGCTTCCTGTTACTTATAGAATTGATTACAAAGTGCTGCTGCTAGTTAATAAATCGCTCAATAATCTTGGGCCAAAACACATCTCTGATCTTCTTGAAGAATATAAACCCAGTAGGGCACTTAGTTCTTTAGGAAGCAGTCAGCTGGTTGTACCTCGAGTCAGAACCAAGCAGGGCGAAGCTGCTTTTAGCTACTATGCTGCTCACAGTTGGAACTTCCTGAGGATCTCAAATGTGCCCCAACTTTAGCCACTTTCAGAACGAAAGTAAAAAATTTGCATGACTGGTTTCTCTAATGCACTTTTATTTCCTTTGTTGCATTGGCAACTTACATATTTTTACTGCACTGTAACTGTATTTTATTTCATTTTATGTATTTTATTTCATTTTATGTATCTCATTATATCTCATTTTAATTTTTTACTTTTTTTTTCTTAATTGATTTTATTCTTATTGTCATTATTCTAATGTTTTTCTTTGCCCATGTAAAGCACTTTGAATTGCCTCTGTGTTTGAAATATGCTATATAAATAAAGCTGCCTTGCCTTGCCTTGGCTGGTATTTATCAAGCATATCAGATTTTGAGTGCTGATTTAAAGTCAGTGCTTCAAATCCTTTTCATTGAGAGTGATTCGTGATGAAAATGGTGGTTAAAGGGACCTGAGCAGTGGTCCTAAATCAGCAGTCTTACCCTGAGACGCTTGATAAACATACAGCCCCTGGATTTGTGTCTGGGCTGGTGGGGCTGTGGGGCAGAAAGGTATGTGCTTAGTGGTGATTGTGCGCCACGGCCTCCCCTCATTCTCCGAGGCCGAACACACACAGAGCGACCTTGTGTGGAGCAGAGGGCTGGGCAGACACGCTGAAGTCAGCTCACGCCATGCAGTGCACTGTTGGCAAAAAAAGAAATTATCTTTCTGGATTACACACACACACACACACACACACACACACACACACACATATTCACCAAGCATTACTTCTAACGTGGTATTCTGCATTATTATCATTTAAAAGGAAATTTACAACATACACATGTATTCTTACAAGTGATTCTCATAATCAACAGCTCCAAGCCAGACTGTAGGGTTGCCCCAGACTACTGTAGAGTTGTTATGAAAGCTCATAAATCCACCCAGAGTTACATAAACCTGTCAGCGGGTTCATTACAATAATTACTTTAATTTTCTGTTGATGATTTAATGATAAAGCAACAGAAAAATAGAGAGAAAATAAAACGGACTGAAAGGAGTTTTCAGAGGAGACGCCATGCCACGTTTCCTGTTGAGCGCCTGTCACCTCTCAGCTGACAGAACACTTTGTGTTTCACCACTGGCATAGCCCACAGTGTTGTGAGCTACAGCACGGACACACAGCCTGGCCCCGGTGACACACACTAATATGCACAAGAACTCACATACAGTATGTGCACTAATGTGTGAATTCCATACTTACAATGCACACGCATGAACACACACATAAATTCATATGCTATACAAATTCCTTACACCCAAACCAAACAGAGTGTATGTGGACTGACTAGTCCTCGTTTGATTAGGACAGGATGTACTACTGACTGTACTGCAGCTTTCTGGTTCTTGTGGTCGACAGTGTGCCACAAACTGCCATGCTGCTCTCTGTTTTTCCCCTTCTTGACCCTGCCACACTCATAAAAAGACAGCCAGGCTTTAGTCCTCTGTCCTTCAACTGAGTCCCTCAACAGCCCCATTAAAAGGGATGAAAAGCTAAAAGGCCCTCTCACCAGGCCCCTACTGGCAAGGCAGCGTATTCAGAGGAAGTCTTTAGCCAAAATATACAGGTCAATAAATGAACGCAGCACAATGTGTGTGTGAATGCAAATGGTTGAGTATTGTTCAGGCTCTGTGGTATCAAAAACAATAAGTTGGCTTTGTGGGTACAGCACAGATTATTGCACCATTTTAAAGTTACTTTGATCAAGACACTGAATCCCTCCCTCATCTAGGGATGTCATAATTAAATGAACTCCCACTGACATCCATCACCCACTCCCCGCCCCCGCCCCCGCCCAAAAAGATCACTGAATTCCTGTCCATGAGGTCATCACAAATACCAGACTGGGCAGACACTGATCCCTCAATGTATAGGGGTGCAGGTAGTCATGGTGACAGAAATTTCCAAAAATAAACAGATTAGTTGATTATCTGTGCCCAGACACATGTAAACAATACAACCGGATCAATACAAAATATATTTCACTGTCAGAAAAGCGTGAATACCTATCATCAAGGGAACACCACTGTTTTACCTCCTCTCACGGTGGATTTCCTCTTTTGGATGTATTCTGGGAAAATACCAATCTATATTCTACTCATCTTTCCTTTATATCATCAATATCCACATTAGCAAATTAAGAGGGATATATACAACACTAATTTGGGTGTATCATTCAGTGTCATTATCTGCATTAGATTTTGGCATCAGGTATAAGACCCTGACTGGAAAATACTTGATAAAAATACAATTACCCCTGTGCCACCCCCACAAAACTCTGCTAATGTGAAAACAGTCACAGAGGATATTACGATTTAAGATTGTTGATACTTACATTCTACTGAATGTATCATTTAGAAGGAGAAATGGCTTACAGTCAGGATGCCAGCAGCTTAGGGAAACTCAAAACGTTTCTCTTGGATGGAGATGTATGATTTTTATCAGGTATTAATGAAAAAATGACATTTCCTGAGCATTGTGGTTCTTTGAAAAAACAAGACTGTAGGCGGATTTTAGTCATACTTACTTAAATGAGCTTATAATTACCAAATTATAGGCGTATACCATTGCACCTGGTATTTTGACATTTGACAAGATGCTATCAGTGCCGACAAATCTCTTCAATTGGAGAATTTATTTATGATTCACATAGATTACACTGATGTCGGTTATGAAAGGGGTAACAGTATTCGTTACAGCAAAGTTTATTCAGTATGCTTTGCAGCTGGGATACCTTAGGTCATCAAATTCAAGAAATAATAACGTGTTAAATGAGCTCTTAATCTGGGATCGTCCATCATCTTTTCTGTCAAATGTTTACAGTACGGTTAAGGAAACTCACTGAAAGTTTGTGCAGAGTATGGATTTTTAGCTCCACCTGTAACAGCTCTGTTTCAAAAGAACATGACTAATAAGAAGAATGTCGTCTGTACAGTTTAGAGTTGTGGATGTGTGAAGGGGGAAAAGGGGGAGGGGTGTCTTTTTTTGCCACTGTGACGATGGCAACATTCTTGTGGGGGCAATAATCCAGGGCATATATACCAGTGCTGACAAAGGTCTGTGGTGTGTGTGTGTGTGTGTGTGTGTGTGTGTGTGTGTGTGTGTGTGTGTGTGAGTGTGTGTGTGTGTGTGTGTGTGTGTGTGTGTGCGTGTGCTTGAAGGCTAAATTTACCCAGGAGTGATGGGGACAGGTGGATTCAGCTGGGACAGAGGGGTAGGGGCGGTGGTGGGGGGGTGGCTGGAAAGAACCAGACCCGGTTTCAGTTCAGACAGAGATCGGGGGCAAACACACAACCCAAATCGGGGGTTTCTATTCAAAGCCAGCTGGTCTGGCTTTATCACATGCAGGACATTTATTTTAGGCAATTTGTTGGTATTTTTTGTTTTCTTTTTGTCAACTATTGTCTTTATTTTCCATTCTTCTATTTTTTTTAAAAACTGAACTGTTTCATTGAGCTGGGCCTTAGCTGGTGCTGCAGGGTGTAACTTCCTGGGGAAGCAGAGAAACGGCACGGGTGAGTTTTCCTCCTCTGGATCTCATTCTGTCAGTGGAAAACCTGTCTCTCAGGATTTCAAACCATACTCTGCACAGTGGGTCATGACATGTTTAACAGATTAAGCCATAATTTTGATATTTGAGCTGCTCAATTTGAACTGTTCTGAAATGTATTTTGAAGTGCTGTTGCCTAATTGTTTCATTATAGCCTTGCTGGATTTAGTGAATGATGTCTTTGTCACGTAGCCCAACATAGAAAAGACTATACTAGTAAGCTCAAGGCCAGAAAATACACTTAATTGATGTTTACTTTGAGTTTTCCCTGCTCTTAACAAAGTAGAAAGACAACACAGAAGCTCTAACACTGCTGAAGGAGGAGTCAGGTCCCAGCTGCTGCCAGTCACCTCTGTGGAGCACTTGCAGAATAGCTGATTGAGGCTCCTGGAACTGTGTGTGTTTAAGTTTTAAAAGTCTACATTTTTATTTCTCTAAGGCAAGACGAATGGTTTCACTAAAAGTCACCAAAGTGGAACTTTATATTATGTTGTTTCTCTGTTTCTAATTCTTCACAGTCAGTTTAGGTTACTGGCTCTTTTAAGGGTAATTGCTTCGAACATCTCATTGTGCAATCTGGAATTATCAGTGAGAGAAAAGAGCATGCCCTTAACATGCTGTTTGCTTTAGAAATGACTCATTCCCTCGAGGTAGCTACCTAAGTGGCAAATACACACTTAATGTGGCAAATGCACACTTAATGCAATATGTGTCACACTGTTTGGTGTTTAAGTAAGACATATTGGGCAAACTTTTGAAACAAAGGAGAAACTTTTGTCATATTAAATGAACAGAAAGAGGTTTATTCCTAACCAAATGGGTTCACAGGAAACATAAGAAAAGCTACTGTAGGGCACTTCTCCCAAAACAACCAAATGGAATTTCATACTAAAGCAAAGGCTTTGTTTGATGTTAATGAGTGGTGAATGACTCTGTTGGATATTCTCCTTCAACATTTGATTTAACTGTAGCTTTTAGACAAAATAAGAGGAGAAGTAATATTATTCCTGAATTTGATATCCTCATATTTCGAGTAATTTTCATTTCAGATATTGAATCCCATATCTTTATTGTACAACCTGCTACCACACTATAGTCAACTACACTAGTAATGAAAATGAAAACAGTTTAATTCCACCCTTTCCAAGCAAAGCTCAAGGAAAACTAACAAAATAAAATCAACAGATGTAAAAAATATATATAGATGTATAGACAAGTGGACATGTCCCTTATTTCATTCCTGGGGAGAGTTATTGTCCTCTTGCTATTAACCCAAAGAGGCAGGACCCGAGAAACTTTGACCCAGTTTACAGGAATCGCTCAGTCCTCACTTATTAGCTTTTCTGCCCCTGAATTCCACGGCTTTGATGGTCAGTGGAGTTGAGGAAACGCATTGTTTTCTTTCTCTGTAGGGCGGCAAGCGCTCTTACGCAGTTGCCTCTCTGCCTTTGAAACTCTCCTCATCCTGTCATTTCACCTTCACACTCTGCTATTAGTTTCATTGTTGCTGTTATGCATGCGGTATGAATAATAGGGGGACGTTTGTTTATCTTCACTGGTAATGTCTGAAATGTGAATATAGATGACATCACACTTTATTCAAAGTTAGGATAGTCACACATTTAATGTCATTCTTAATACAAAAGCTGAAACTTGCTGAAATGTATTGTACTTTTTAAGTGGAATGTAATTCAATGCAGATATGCTTTTTGAGGTTTTCACTGGCATTTCTGAGTAAATTAACAGGAAGGTTAAGATACAGCATAGAGGTAATTTGCTGTTTGTTTATTCTGTAACAGCCGCTGACAGTTAGTAGTTAGTAGTTTCCATGGTTATTTGGTGGGCACTATCAAGATGCTCTTGAGTTACCTAAGATATGTTACTGTAGAAAGTGCATTTCATTTTTAAAACAAATTATCACTCAACCAAAACCTATTACACATATGGAAGCAGTTTCAATTGCAATGGCATGGAAAGTACAAGTATCTTTGTTCCACTGTAATGGCTTACAGTAACGGCATAGTCATTTTGCTCTTATTTTTCCTTTTCATTCTCTATTGTCTAATTTTATTATTTAATTTTGGAAGATTTCCAGCAGTAGTCCGGCCTCCTGTATGAAAACTCTGTTTCCATCTACACCCCTGAGCACTGTCGAGGCCAGAAAACAGTATGACGCTCTGCCACCACTATACAACGCCTGTGCGCCGGGGACGCCTAAATCTACAAAACACGAGTGCTGGCGCGAGGCAGCTCCTTTGATCTGCAGCTAATCTCAGTTGCCTGCCTCCCCTCTGATCATGTCTGAATAAGAATGAGTCAGGGTGATCCTGGAGGCACAAAGAGCTTTAGACGCTGCCGCTCGTCTGCCGAGCTCCACCATGCTGTAACACGGGCCTGCTCTTATGGTCGCTAGGCCTCGCTATCACACATCAGAGCTGGGGAACCCTCATTTAGACACACATTATATTACGCTCCACTTGCTTTTCTTCACAGTGAGATGCTATCAGCTGCTTGTTGAGAGTGTGGGAGAAGTTGCATAGCCACGCTGAGTGATCTTCAATTGTCAACGGAATTGGTATAATGGTATAAGATTTCATTAGGTTTAGTCACAAAATTGATTAAGTTTAGGGAACTTTAGAACAGTTATAGGAAATGGGAAACAAACAGTGGTCTCCCATGTCAAAGTCACGTGCTACATAACGCCATGCAAATTCCACTTTTGGACTACAAGAGGTCCTTGTCAGGTAAATGGAACTTTAGGCTAATTTTAGGAATTTAAACAAACAACCGTCTGTCATTTTTCTGGTGAGGATTATATACAAATATCTAACTGTGACCTGTGTGAAGTTTACATTGTGATATAACAGTTCTTAATTCACATCATTTAAACTTTCACATGTTGATCATGGAACTGTCTCAGACTTGGGATCTATTCCATTTCTGCATATTTAATACTAATAATGTTTCCGACACAGCTTTTGCACCACTTCAGGAAACGCCAGTGGGCACCCCTTGAACAGAGACAAAAAAAAATGTAACATCGCCATCTCCCCTTTATGGGCACAATTAGAGAAAGGGCAGCGAGAACAATGAAATAACTGTGCCTGTGTTGGAGCAGTTCATAGGGAATTACTTTCCAACCATTCAAAAGGAGGAAAAATCATTAGCAGAAAGTGAGGGTTTTTTTTCCCTCACATGAAGCAATCTAGTGGAGACAAAGAGAACTTTGAGCCCCTGATATACAGACAGAAAGTCTGGCAATTACACTTGCTACAGCATAGAGAAGACACGGGAAGAGGGGGAAGGGAGAGAGAAGGACCAGTGTCAGGGATTAGAATAAAAAAGGAAGCAAATTAAAATGAAAATAATTAAAATATTTGTATGTGGAATAATGGTTACTGATATTTAATTTCAGTTCAAATAAAAAATGGCTTTGCTTAAATGTTTCGATGGTTCCTCTAAATGAAAATGTTATTATGCTGTCCACCAAATTGAAATAATGTAGGGTTAAAAAATGCTGGTTAAACTTTGTATGGGTACACCTCCAGTTAACCCATACGATAAACCAGTCTATTCTGTGCTGAGGAGGATACAGAGCTCCCCTGCAGGCGGCACATTAAATTACACAGTCTGAATGCACCTCTGTAGGCAAAATGTGCTTTTCATACGTAGCAGGTGGCACACTGGTGGCACCTGTCACTTATACATGTATGGCATACATGACATTAAAGCATTTTGATTGTAAAACCAGTAAGCAGTCTTGACAGTTTCACCAAGTTAATTAATCTTCAGATATCAAGCCTGAATAATCGAATAATATGTGTAGTCAACAGCTGCTCTTTGGATTCTAAATATCCAAACGTTATTTGGATGTTTTTCTTATGGAAATAATTTATTATGATTCATTAAATTCAAAGATATGGCATAGTTGAATTAAACTTGATCCACATACAAGACAAAAAAAAATGTAATAACATGACACACTCTCATTTAGATTCCCAGTAAACAAATCAGTCATCATACACACTTAAGTTCAGTTTATCTCGTGCATCTTGACAGTGATTTTATATATCCAGCACAAAGATCGGTGTGAATTCCTCAGCAGGCACTACTGTACATGTGAGCTTGTGTGTGTGTGTGTTTCTGTGTGTGTGTCCGTATCTACATGTACACATGATAGTATAACAAAGTGAAGAAGCAACAGGTCTGATCAACAGCTTGCCCAGAGGCGCTGTGTCTCAGCCAGTCGGCGCAGTCACAGGACCATGGGGCTTTTCCTATGATGTAACTGGAGCATCAGGCAGAACAAAGGGAGAGCTTGTTGTTCAGCTTGTGCCTCATCCATAATGCATATAAGGTGTACAGACAGAAACTGTTGGTTAAACACGACACATGCAAATCACCAGTGCTGTCTCTCGTTTGACACTGCTCGGTAAGGTGTTGTTATGTGACCATTACAGTTTCAGAGGCCTTCTGACTTCTGACAGGTTTTGTACGGTGCTGTTCTGAAACTGAACTGTAAGGACGAGGAAATGCATGAAATGGTACAGTGAATTTCATGCTGGCCAGACATAGTTAATGGCCAAACCACACAGAAAAACTGTGTTATTGAAAATAAGGCTCTGTATGGTTTCAGTGAAAAATGAGTCATACCATTATGGAACACAGCAACTAATGGTAAGTAGATTGAACTTTTTCTTTTTTTTCATTTCTTTTTGGTTTGCTTTTTTTCTGACTTAGAAAACTACAAGAATTACAGCTGACCAAAGCTGTAACCGATACAATTAGTGAGGGGGGCTTTAGGTTTATGAGATATGTGGGATCATTTGATGTCCAAGTCAAAAATCTGTTCAATGTAGTCATTTCTTTTTTCTTATGTTTTATAAAGTGGTACAGATGAACATGAACATGAAGATGTTCAAGTACAAGACTTAGTAATTGACAAAAATTTCCACTGTAACATATTTGCCTATAACATATGTCAAAATATGTTATATGTAAATATTACATATGCAAAGGCAATTACCACAAGGTGCTAGTATATATGGTCTATATATATGATTCAAAAACAGTTTGAACATACTACTTTCTTTCAGTGGTAGAATTATCACGGTAATATTGCCTGCAATCTAAATTTAGGAAGGGGAATGTCACCTTTATATTAAAAAAGCTCATTTGAGTGTACAAATAAATACTTCCCCAGAATCATGAAATTCTTTGTTTTATTATTTTGTAATATGAGGACACATGATTTCAGTTAATTAAAAGTGATTTTCTCACCTTTGCTCCCCTAATTATACTGTACAGTGGTACAATTCCTGCAACTATAATTACTGATGATATTGCCCTCTGAGTTTCATTATAAACCTTATTAATAAGGAGTTCCCTATCATGTGTAATATAACGCTTTGGATGACTTACACAAAGACCAAGCGCAGATCGGCAGGGAAATGTCTCTCATCTCTCCTGCAAAGTGTGAGATGACTTCTAAAGCAGTTATGTTTTACTTGAGAACAGAACCCAGATGTTCAGGCAGATCCAGTCCTGTACAAAATGAATGTCATCTGTTAACATGAACAAAGAATGTGAAAGAAAGACAGTACAGTTTAAATGTGTTCAACTTTTTTTAAAAATGTGTAAATTATACGTAGTATAAACACTCAAACATGCATGGAGAGTATTGCATACATAATGCACTCAAGCACGCATGATACTTGCCGATTACACATTTACATGATTTATCAGGCAGATACTGGCCTTTAAAAATATGGACATGGACCAGTTTGTGTCATATAGTGCTGATATGACATTTTATAAATGCATTAATTGTTATATTTGTTGTTATTTTTAAATAATTTCTTCATTTTACTTCTTCAGGTTTACGCACATTTTCCCAGCTTCTCCTACAACTAAATATGTGGAGCAGAATTTAATGACACATGATGGTGTAAATGCTTTTTCAGAGGCTTTTCCATCCTATCATCAATTACTTTTCACGGGAAAAATGTAGGGATTAGCACAATGTATTGAGACTTCAGTCTAAAAATACTGGTCTTGTGACTGCCCCTCAAACACCTATATCGATCTACCCTTAAGACACACAAACACCTACACACACACACACACACACACGTGCAGAAGTAGGATCTATAGATCCCAAGCTGAGCCTGTGAGTTAAAATGGCCTGCAGGTCTTTCTGTACCCCCTGTGAAGAGTTTGCTCGTCACATCATGTAGCATCAATCTAGTGTCAAAACACCAAATGTCTCTCAAATTCATTAGGGAGTGAACGCAGAAAGAATGACTGATGACTGAAAGCTGTAAATACCAAATAAACCTGGAAGCATCCACAGACATATCTGACATACACCAAATACTCCATGTGTCTCGTAGTGCTTCCGCAATAGCTGGCTAATTCTCAGGAGCAGTCAGGCAGAGTGCTTGACAACATCATCTACTGTGACAGGCAGATTGTGTTTTCACGTGAGCATGATCGACAACAGATTGCACTGAGCCCGGGCTGTTCCTGTTTGCCCTGGAAATGTGTTTGTGTTTATCTTTTGCTTGAGAGAGGCATTCCTTTCTTTCTCCCTCCGTTACAAAAAAACACACATTTTCATCAGGCGAGCTGTTCTGCATGTGTGTGTGTGTGACACATGCTGCAAAGTGACTGCCAGGAGAGGCTTAAGAAACAATCCAAGCAAGATCAATATCAGCAAACCGCACTTATGTGTTTGACTTAACATGCAGTCGCAGTTTCCCCTTCTTCTCTTTTTATGCACGGCTGATGCCAAACCTCACGATACTGCATTTACCCAAAAGCCTAAAGTGTGTGTGTATACACACTGTGACATATTTGAAATGACATAATTGTTTTGGCAAACTGTTGATTTTTCTGCACCAGGCTTTGATGAGACTGTCAACCCACACACGCACGTGCACACACACACACCCTCAGACGCGCACACACGTCAAAACACAAGTTCAGGATTGCATGTTCTAAGAGTAGGAGGGAGGGACAATGGCTAATGAGGTGGGCAGAGAAAGTTTCACATAGCAAGAAATGAATAATCTAGTTAGTTTTAATTAAGGGAAAAATACTTTGGCTCCAGATAACGCATATGCCACAACTTACAATATTTAACCTACGACACACTCAGCTTGTTTGCGCACACTTATTGTGGTCTAACTAAAAGGCGTAATGTGACACTCTGAACGACACAATACAATGTAACACCAATCTGGCTATAATGCTTTGAGCTGTTTCTATCATATTCAGATTGGTGGTCTCAAGAGCAAAATATACAGTAGGTCTTCCCTACTTTGCATTAAATGTGTGAGAATAGAATGAGGCTGTTAGTATGCCTTCACTATAAGTTTATCCCTGTAGGCAAGTCAGACAGTCATTTATGAATATGCATAAACCAGTGTTTGCCTCGTTTAATGATTTTTTACCATTCAAATATATTCAATCCACCTTGCCCCCATTTATTTCTTTGTATTTCATACGGTCATTAAACAAACACACATGCACATGCACACATAGACGTTAACATGGATCCTGCTCACTATGTGCAAGGTGCATGCAAACAATCATCATTTCACTGGCTGGTTCACTCTCTCTTCTCTTCACACTTCCCAATGTTACCTCTCCTCCCAGGTGCCAACCAAAGACAACCTCAAGCATTGTGAGCACTGAAAGGGACTCTCCGATGAATCGGTGACAGACAGCATAGAAAGCTACAAGACTGAGGGCACGCAAGACGGCAGACGAAGGAGCATTGAACGTGGTATGTACGATTATGCAGGCACCCATACGTGTCCATGCGTCGGTGACATATTTAATGCAATTGCCAGTAGCACACGCTCAGAGGTCTGAAAGAAGGAAACTGTGTCTGTTAAGGGTGTCAAATCTGTGTCTTTCATACACGCTGATGTGTGATGCCATTGATATATGTTGCATTTATGAACCCACTGTGTCTAACAGACTACATCTTATTGATCAGAGGTCTGGGGGCCAGAGGAAATGCTATTAAAGATTAAAAGGTCAGGTGATGTGAAGGTGGTATCCCGAGTCATCAGACACCAGCGGCTTCAGTTACAGGCTGTAATGTCCGCCCGTCAAGCAGATTAGCCAGCTTGATTTATTTATTAACTGATTTCATGTCCCGCCATTTCCTACCGTGACTGACTGCTGGGTCATAAGCTCATAAGGGAAATGCTTCGCTGTTAGTCTGCATTTAGACAAAAAAGTTTATTAAGTGGGGTTAGACTAATATTTTCAGTAAAAGGTGGATGATGCCCCAATAAAAGTGAGGATATGATTAAAACTCAACAAAAGTTGCTAAGTTTTCACCCTGACAAGGACAAACACTGTGCTTTCATTTTTTTTAGTAGAAATGGTAAAGATTATGAACTGTATGTAAAACTTTGACCTTTCAAATTTTATATTGCTTAATGACTTCAAACACCCAAGTTAATCAAAACTTAGGATTATATAATGTATTTTTTTTTTTTTTTTGGATTGATGAAAACTCAAGAGTGAGACATGATGCTAATTGTACATTAGAGTATAACAGGCTTCGTTCAAGACAACCATTAAAAATCTTTAAACTGATACAGCACCCATATAATGTGAGTATAATAGAACCACAGTATTACAAGGCCTATCTGGGATACATCTCTGTAGAGACAGCCATTGCACTGCCTGTCTGCATCTTATCTGAAGTGGCAAACTTGCTGTTCTAATTGTTATCTTCACACTAATAGAGTGGATGTTTTGAAATCATTTGGTTGGATGGATAAAGGCTTGGTAATTCCCCCATGCTTACTGTCTATGTCAGGGCTTATCTGTAGGAGATAGCTGGGTCCTGGAGAATGATTGGCGGCGTGCAGGAGGTGGAAAGTTTGCAGTAATTCAGGGAGAAGGCAGCATTCATGTTGCACAGACATGAAGAAATATGGTGAAGATTGAAAGATGGTATTATGTGGGGCTTACTGAACAAGATGTATGAGTTGATCCTACTTTCAACTGTCATCACATTGGAGGAAGTGCATCATATCATTCAGTGCAATGCAATAATGACTCTTAAAATCTAAGTTTCCTTAAAAGAAGAGATGATTCATTCAGTCTTCACAGCAAATTGTTTCATGTTTTGTTCTACCATTACAGATTTGCCTTTTCTGTCTTTTCCCAAGGTATTCAGTGTTTCGGGTCATTCCTGGAATATGTGAAACAGTTTCAGGAGATTTGTATATCCTGTTGATGTTTTTTGGGGTACATCTGACTAAAGTTGTAGCATAGCATTTGATTTAACATGCATGAAACAACAGGCAAAAACTGAGGCTGACTGCCACAACAAAAACAATCAACTTTGGCGGCTCGGATTTAGCTGTCTAAAGTCAGCTGCAGCTTAATGTGCTCTCCGTTGGTTCATTAGTTAAAGCACACATTCCCCATCATCTTCCTCTAGTGGTCCTCTCTGAGCAGTTAATTGTGCGTCCACTCTTACGGGGCTGGCGTGATAATAAAGCATTAAGAGCCGTGCCTCTTTCATTAAAGTAGAGTTGGGAAATGTGAGCCCGCCCCCTTTCAGGAGTCAAAAAAAAGAGAGAAAAAAAAATCGATTAGGCTATTTCTCCTCGCACTGGGAGAGGAGAGGGTTTGGGGAAAGACTCGGTCAGGGTTGTGGGAAGGAACAGAAACAGCCTCTCAACATCACCATCCAAGCACCAGACGTCCAGCCGTGTACCAGCACCATCGCCGCTCCACGGGGTCCCTCTCCGCTCACCGGCACCTCGCAGAGAGACCAGGCGAAGCGTCCTCGCCGCCTCCTGCGCACACACTGTCCGACCAGAGAGAGAGAGAGAGAGAGAGAGAGAGAGAGAGAGAGAGAGAGAGAGA
>LKNJ01000074.1:164260-265570 GCA_002120245.1 Maccullochella peelii | reverse complement strand
GTAGTTTTCTCTGACATTATAGAGACTCCTACCACGTACTGTAGGTTACTTTTTTTTCCTCCCGGCGACGTCCTCTGCTAAGTTGCGCTCCTGGATTTTAAGTGCGTCTTGGCGAAGTCCGTCCCCACCAAGCAGCGGCTTCAACCTTCCTGTCAATCGGCCGGACCAAACAACCGGCGGACCGCTTGTTGTATCTTTCACTTCACCCGGACAAGATTTCATGCGAAATAAAGTAAGTACCGCGCTCGCACCACTTGCCCCTCACTCGCAAACATCCGCAAGACACGTTGCATCATACGATTTTTATTTTTAATCTTCCAGAGGGAAACTTGAGGGTCTATTTTGATGCGCGCTGCCTCCTCAACAAAGTACTGTAACTGCGTCTATTGATTTGTTGTGACCCTGATCGACTTATGCCGGTGACAACTAGGCTATGTCATATAATTACAGGCTGACATCAAATAGCTGTTTATGGTCTATTAGGAGAGTGAAGGTCTGGCTCGTGTATTAGGTAGTGTGTTACAGTTGTGTCGACCTTGTGTAGCTTTCTCATGTCCACATGCAGGCGCACAGCCCCAAAGCCACAGCTACTGAATAGGCTGCCCTCCTTAATATAACATAATAGTCTACACCATGTTCTACTCTTCTGCGCTATGCCATGGCACATGAAAAGTTACACTACTAGTTTCAAATGTAGTGTTTAATCTACCTAATGTATACAATTTTACCAAATGATATGATAAGAAACTTAAAAAACTCAGTCAAAGACGATGGGAAAAAAATACATGCAGTTCAAAAGTTTTTAAATTTCAGATAATTTGCTTTATTAAAGCAACATAAAGGAGGGAAACTCACTACACATAAAATGTGCCTTACTTTGTGGATATATAATTCTTTACCAGTTGTTTAAACATACTAAACTGAGGTGCACTAATGATCACAATTACCCTGTCTTATTATACATTATTAAATCACAGGCAACATAGGCAACTTTCATAAATATATTAGAAAAAACTGAATGATGTAAACAATAATCATTTCCAAACTACAATACAGGAGAACACAGTTTGTCAGACTTGTTTAAACGTTAATTCATACAGACCAGAGACTGTTATTCAGTGTTTTAGAGAAGGTTTGGCATGTTCAGGCTGAACTATAATTTCTTCTCTGTGACTTTGTGATTGAGATTGTTGAGACTTCTCTCTCTACGGCGACAATTATGTGAGTTTAGCTCAGTCTCATGTGGCTCTATTGAACCTGTTGCAGTGAGGGGATTAATAATGACACCATAATTAACCTGTGGCAACTTTCACAGGTTGCAGCTTTATGAATAAATTTGGATTTATTTGCTTCATACTTTATGTGTGGTTATGAGGCCCACTGATGAAATGTGCAGATGAACTAAGGATGGTTATAAAATTTGAAATTATTACATCACTACTTTCAATTTTGACCGATTGTGGAACTGACTGGGATGTGTGCATTTAGGCAAACTCATGCTCATTAATATAAGCAAAAAAGTAAATCCCTATACCCATATTCTTGTGATTTTTTTATGAAGTTAAACCGCAATTTTATCATTGAAATAAATAGTGCCCATTTTAAAAGTTAAAAAAATGCTATTAATGTAGAGATAGCTGCAGTTTCAGAAAATTAATAAAACTAATAATATTCACATCCCATTTCTGAGATCTATAGAAGCTATTAAATTTGAAATACAGTTTATTAGATAGATATTTTGAAGGCACTCTGGAAAAGTACTATTTTTTTAAGTGAAAGAGTGTTGCAGTCTACTACAGCATATCAAATTAATTTGTGACTCTGTGAAAAGCGTATTGCATACACTCAGTCATTTACTGCTTGATTGAATTTCACAGTTAGTTCAATTTGAAAATTATAAAGATATAGCCTACTTAAAGTAAATGCAGAACTTACAGATACATTTATACATTTTAAGAGAATGTAGTGTCCTTTGCGTTGTACCTTTTATAATCCTTTATGATGTTTTATATGAGATGCTTATTCATTAACAAATCTAAAAAAGTGTATTAGTCTATAAAAAGATTTTACACATGGCCTTCCCTCTTCTGCCCATCGTCAATGAAGTTGTTCTGTGTGGCCTGTTGCTCTCTTGGGATTTAGTGTTAGGTTAATCCGCTCAGAGGAAGGTGAGCGCTCGCATGTGGACCCACGATTACACACAGAGGACTCTGTCAGCCAAGCTCTGTAATCTCAGAGACCCTGTACAAACACACATACACACACATGCACACACGTGCACGCACGTCTGCAGTCGCACGCAAACGCACACAAATGCATAGACAAAAGCATGGTCTGCCTCCTTTCTCTCTCTGTCTTTCTGTTACGCACACACACACACACACACACACACACGCACACACCGACACCCACACTATCTGGCCTGCGCTGCTTTTGTTTCTCTTATTCTCTTAAGACCTCTCCCTCTTGACAAATCATTTGGGATTTTGGGCGCTGATTCACAAAACCAACAGTGACAACACACTCTTACCCTTCTCACAGAGAGGGATTAGAAGGTCACGTGTCTCTGTGATTGGCCGGGGCACTGAGCCGATTGTCAGGGCACTTTGCTGTACACCAGGGGCTCAGCAAAGCTTTAGTTAAGTGAAGGGAAGGGACACATTGTGTGCCATGGTCAGGGCTTTGCCATGTGTTTTAAAAGTGCTCAGACAAAATCAGCATAGGATGGACTGGTTGCTTATATCTTTAATCATAAATGTCTAATTCCCATTAATGTGTGAATACTTCATCTGGGTGCTGTAAAATCTGTGCTATCAAGCTTGAAAGTATACCACTGTGCTGTCTCAGAGCATAGACATTTAATACTGTACAGAAGGCACATTTCAAGATTCTCTCCTTATGGAAAACCAGATCTATGAAAACATTATTCTTAAAGGAAACATCAGAAGCATTTATGTTTAAGCAAATAATTTAATAGCCCCTTTTGCTGTGCTTTAAAGTTTTGTTTTTTTTCACTAATGGTTTCAAATATTTTGGAAGGGGTTTGCAGAGTTTGCTCAGTTAAACATCAGTAAAACACTCATTTGCAGATTTCAGTTTGGCAAGATCTGCAGGTAGATATTGAAGTACTGTAATTGGACTTTGTGCCCTTTGGCTCAAACGGGAAGATAATATAAGAGTCAATTGTAGAGACTCATATTTACCTCTTATATAAGGAGTATATAATATCTTAAACTGTCAAGAGACATCCCTGTATATCCTGTAAATAATGCAGTATATTTTGGTTTATGTACTGTCACATAAATGCTACAGAGAACACCTAAAATCCAAATGCGATAGAATAAAGAAAAGCTCTCTTTTTAGTAAATACACAAATAGTGTGGAAATGTTAAGCCATTTGCTTAGAATAACTTTTTTCTTTTCTGTGTATAAGCAGATGAAAACACTTAAGTTTTATGATAACTCAAGGGCTTGTTGTATTCTTGTTTATTGCACAAGGCAGGTGTTCCCTGTTTTGCTACATGGGAGGAAAAGTCTCTTTTTTCATTTTCATACATTTTTATAGTACTAATGAAAAGCGTAGGGCTCAACCTCACCATGTGTTTATTTACTCATTTTGAACAGATCTCCTTTTCATTGTCCTAACTGTAACTGCATGACAGAAATGTACCCAAATGTTTCTTTGCCTTAGGAGCACTGTGTGTATATCTTCATAAGAGCTGCAATTACTCATAAAACTTAAAAGTTAATAATCTAAAGTAAATAACACAGTCCTTGAATGGTTTATTGTGGATTGAATGCATATATTTGAATATGTCCTGGTTTTTGCATAATGATGCAAAGTCTTCTTCTGTCTCTATCTAGTAATTAGCGGTGACGTTCAGCAACTTTCTCTGTATGCTGTAAGTGGATGGGGGTGTATGGGGTTTGTTCACTGGGGTGTTAAAGATCACAGAGGAATATATCAGCCTTTGATGTTTAATTGTATTGTAAAACACACTTTAGAATATTTCTGCATAAAGTAGACTTCTGGCTGTTCTGTGCTTTGTGTTTGCTGTTTCTTTGTGTGTTTGTCAGTATGTGTTGTGTGTCTGGGAGGTGTGTGTGTGTGCAAGTTTGTGTCTTGTCTCCGTCTGTTTGCGCGTCGGAATGTTTGTGCTTTTGTGTTGGGTTTTTTTTGTCTGAGTTTTGTGAGGTTGTTGGCTGGTGTATATTCAAATGAAAATGCGTGTATTTCTTTTTCTCCTTTATTCTCACACTGAAGAGGATAGGATTTGATGTCTGGGATGATGGAGCAGTCTGGAAAACAGTGTCAGTGTGAGTGCTGAAAAGGCAAACTGAGAAGACAGATGCACAGAAACACAGAGAAAGACACACGCAGAGAAAACGCAGATAGAAATGTATTTGAGCTGAGGTGACTTAAAAGCGGAGCGACAGAATATTTGGCCTCTGATCAGGTATTCTTCATTAAAGAGTGATGCTTTCGTGATGTCAAGCTCAACACACTGATCTAGATGAACAGGATGTCCTGTCTTCTTCTTCCTGTTTCCTGTTTCCTGGCCGGCCTGTAGGTCATTATGGCAGCAGCTGCCTGCTGGGTGGTCCGTGCTCAGCAGTGCTGACCACACAATCACATCGTCAGCTGCAGCCCACCTAAAGAGACACCCAAAACACCTCACCATACTTGAGGCCTGCTCCCTGAAATATTTGGACAGGGAGAGAGTCCGGGGAGGCGAGGAGGCTGGAGGAGTGCAGGGAGCAGAGGACTTTGAATGATAAGACAAAGAGAAACATTTAGAGTAGAACAGAGGTTGGATTTCTTTGTCTAAACATTGGATGGTTCAGATCAGGCTGAATGCCTCAGCATCAAGACTTAAATGTTAATATGGGAGTGAAATGAGAGTTAAGACGTTCATAAATGAGTTCATTAACTTCCCCCACCAGACACTTACTTTAGTTGCCTTCCTGTGAGATTTTTTATTTTTATTCAGCATCAGTGTAACAGACAGGATCCAGGCTGCCTACTCTGTAATACCACATACAGTGTATATCTGTAATACCTGCTTTAAACATGTTGTGCGGTAAATCCAGAATTAACTGGAAATCCTTTTTAGTGAGTTTTAGGGGTTAGTTTGAGGGTGAAGTGTTTGCTGTCCATGTGCAGAAATCTGGCGACAGAAGGCATGTTCCATCATAAAACACAGTACCTGACCTGTGAATGGTGAGGGGCAACTTCTTACGCCCTAATATATTTTCAGAGAGACCCCCCCCTTCCTTCACCATCTCCCTTTAGTGTGGCACACATTTGGACTACAGCCAATGCCAAAAAAAGAAAAGAGGTGTGGAGAAGGGGAGAAAAAAAAAAAAGTAGAAATGTTTTCCAGTAGCTGTAATTTATCTTTGTCACGACTGCAACATAGCCGAGTCATTCTGCAACATAGTCCGGTGAGACGCACAGAGGTAGCTCTGTGCCTTGGCCTCACACAAGCTCACATCCATCTGAAACCCCTGCTCACTCGGCTGCCACAATCTGCGCTGCTGCTGCCGCCACTGCTCCCCATCCACGCTGCTGCTGAGCTTCACAGTGCTATCGCGTATTTTTAGCAGATCTTGTGTTCACACTGGATTCAGGGGAATAAGGTCTCAAATTTTACCCAGTCAGGCTTTTGTGTGATGTTGCTTTTGTAATGGAACAGTGTCACACTAAATTGCCAATAATAGGCAGCGTGATTGATAAATCTATCTCTTTTTTTCTGCTCTAAGGAAGAATATTACAGAATTAAATACGATGCTTATTTTTCAACATAGAGTCTCAGATATCTGGGCAAAGTCTGTAACATCAGGAGGTTCGCTGTTCAACTCCGAGGGGACCGTGCTGTTGAAAATGCTGTTAACACCGTCTAACTCGAGAAGAGGAACAGCTATATGAGAATCCACGCTCAGTGCTCTCCCTCTTCCGCAGAGCACACGGCTTAACCAGGCGGTGTCCTGCCAAAGTCCACATCAGTGTTCCTTTCCACTGTCATCTGTGCCATTCCCACACCAAAGGCCAGCCTGTAAAAGAATGCGCAGCACAGGACTGTTTTGAACACTTACATTACTCAGCTGACCAAAAAAAAAGTCAGTAGAGATCAAGACAAAGAAATGTAGAAAAACAAGAGGTCTGTTGCTGCTACATAAAGACATTTGAAAAGGAAAGAAAAAAATTAATTGTGTTCAAACTTTTCAGCTTAAGTGTATCTGAAACCAAACTTAATAACACATACAGCAATATAAAGAGCCCTGAGGGTGGAGAAGGGTGAAGCAACACCCCCCATACACACCCCTTTTCTCTGTCTCTGTCAATTTTTCTTTCTTTCTTTCATTTTTTTTTTTTTTTATAAATTTTTTTCATCCCAGCTCCTTCTGCCCCATGATGTATGGCTTTTTCCTACAGTGGCTCTTCCAAAGTGCAGCTCGTGATGTCATTAATTTTATTCATACTTTATGGATGCTCTGTCTAGAAAAAAAACGAGAGAAAAGGGAGAGGGACGATGTGAGGAGAGAGGGATGGAGATAGAGAGAAAGAGAGCGGCCTAGAGAGGCAGAGTGAGAGAGAAAGAGAGAGAGGAGAGGAGAGATGGTGTTGCGGAAGGAGATTTTCAGTGCAGTTGCATGTATAATGAATGAGGGGGCACTTTGTTTGAAACTCCAGCCCGGCGCTTCACTTCAAGGTTTGCTGGGCAGAGTGGGGCCTTGTGATCTCACACCAGCCACTCTCTTTATCCTGCCAATAGATGCTTTCACCTGGCACTGTGGTTCGACCCAGTGGAAAAACAAATAACCTTGTGTGTGTATAAGAGAAACACACAGAGAGAGAGAGATGGAGAGAGAGAGAGCACTGACAATGGAACAAGGGGTTGGGTGGAAAGGGTGAGGAGTGGGTGAGAGAGGAAAGAGGTGAGTTTGTATAACAGCAGCAGTGCAATGACGCCCAGACGATACTGAGGAGAATGCTGGCACCCGGCCCACACTTCCTAAATAGTGCTCTCTACAGAAATAGCTCAGCCTTGATATTGACTTTTGTCTGCTTTGGTTGTGTGTGTGTGTGTGTGTGTGTGTGTGGATGGATGTGTACGTTTGAGCATGCTCAGTAGGAGGACAGAGATGGTTTCATTGTCTAGTGAGGAGTTTTTCACTTTGTTAGTGTTAATTTCTGTATGCTGTGGAAGGATATTTTCTTCTGCTCCCAGTGTGTGTGTGTGTGTGTGTGTGTGTTTGTGTGTGAGCATTAAAGTGGGTGGGGACAGGAGTGAGCCGCCTTTATTATTTGGAATAAAAATGGCCTCCGTCTTATTTTTGGCCCCGAGCTGGACTCATGGTTTTATAAATAGCTGAGGAAGTGCGGGGGATACCTGTCGTGGCTCCAGCCTCCCTCCAACAGAGCCCCAGTGCCTCCACGTCACATCCATCCACCGCCGGCCCACTGCGGGCTACGGCAGAGCAGCCCCCTCGGGGACCGAGCAAACAGGATGGGACTCAAATTGAGGGTGTGAGAAAATCAGTCTCTGAAGTAAAACACAAAAAGGGCTTGCAGTCCAGCATGAGCAGCCTAGCACACTGTCAGATCTCGTAAAGTACGAAGAAAAAAAAATACAAGTTAATTTCTTTTTACAAACACTAAGCAGAGTATAAGGCTTTAAAACAAGTGTCAAGATGACAACACAATAGAATGTCTTCAAAATGAGAGCTGTGTTTTTTAGACACTTAGTCTCTGAGTGTAAGGTCATAGGGTGGTTTTCTCTCCTCTCTGCCATCTGTATGCCGAGGTGTCTTGTTAATTTCATTTCTGCGTCTCAGGCATATGCCATGTGAACAGCACTGAGAGTGTTAACTTTCTCTCTTTGCCTCACTGCTGTAAACTGTTTCCCTCACATTCTGCTCTCACTTTGTTACGGGATGATCTGGCTCCACATTTTTGAGGGTAATGAGAGTTTTGGAATGATGGCGAACTCAATATAAAAAAAAAAGAATGTGTGAACAAACTATTGCTTTACTGATAATGATGTTAGGTTTGAGAGTAGAATATACTTATTACAGCCTGTTTATCATTTACCATCTAACAGTTTCTGAAAAGGTTTAGATTATCCAGGGTCAAATTAATTTTTAATGTCTCAATTATGTGGGCGGATAACAGTCTTGTTGGTTTATCCAATTATCCTTTACTGGGCATCATATTCCTCTATCGAACCATCTAATTATTTGGTCTTGAATCCACATTGAATCACCCCGAGATGCTCTTTTATCTAGTTAACTATCATCCAGCACAAGTGGTTGAGTCTGTCTAGTAGAAAGTGGAAAAACAGTACATGTTAAGCCTGTAATTCTATTAAACATGAGCATCATCCCTAGTGCTTTCTAGCCCGAGATATTGTTCAGCCTCTAAATGAGTGGAACTCTACATCTTGGCCCCATATCCCATAATCATATTGGGAGTGGAATAGAAAGAGAGATAGAGAGAGGGAGAAATTTTTGAAAAGCTTTACTGCCCTTGATGGACTGTCTCTTGACACGGTGAAAGAGAAATCATTCCTCTTCTTTTTTTTTCACGAATGTACTTTTTTCCCCCCTTTCTCTGTGAAGGGAATTGTGCTGCCTGTTAATGTGCTTTTGACAGCTTAATTTGATAAGCGGGCTACTTGTTAAAGAAGCCTTGGATTGTTCTCATAGAAAGAACACGCTTTTTTCCCCCTCCCATGTTCTTCAAAATGCTGCCGCACAGTCTGTCGATGACCCAGTTCTGAGAGATGGTCGAAAACAAGGAAGAGCAGTGAAAAATCCACAGGGAAAAGGAAGGAGAGAAGGCAAGAGGGTAGCAGGAGAGGGAGGGAGAAAAGATAGAGTGAGAAAGGGATACTATAAGTAAGAAAGGCACTTGTGGGAAGTTAACTCAGATGCTTTTCTTTCTTCTCTCTCCCTCTCGCCTCCTCCTCACTCTTCCTCCTCCTGCACTGAGCAGCCAACCTTCTTGGGCTCCTCTTCCCTGTTGCCTAATCGGAAGAGAAGCGCTGGGAAAGATAACAGGGATTAGCTTCCACAGCTCTCCAGCTCCCCTTGGTTAAGTACACGTGTAATGAGTTGTTTATTTGGGATAATGCACAGTAGGCGCAGCAGAAGCCCAGAGCTGCCCTCACCTCCCTCCTCCTCTGCTTACATAGACACACACATACACACACACACACACACACACATGCAACACAAATACAGTATATACATTCAGTAAATGTATAACACATGCAGTTACGCAGCAATGTACATGCAGCATAATATGCGGTGTGAACACTGACGTGCGCAGGTATGTGCAAATACATACATTCACACACTCAACCCTCCTACAAACACACCCACCCATACAAATTCCCACACACAGCTGGTCACTTGCTGTGCAGGGCTGTACAGAGGGAGAAAAACAGGGAGTTTGGAGAAGGAGGGGTGGGTTTAATGTGAGTGTGTGTGTGTGTGTGTGTGTGTGTGTGGGTGGGGGCGGGCTAACGTTCTCAGGCCTTGCTTGGGTCATAAGGCCAGGGGATTTTTCTCAGGGTGAAAAGAAGGGGAAGAAATTGAATGATATGAGAAAAAATGAAGTAAAGGAACCAAGGGAAGGAAAAGAGATATGTTGTACCCACTAGTATTATGCGTGTGTCCGATGCTCTTGTGTGCGAGCGCGCTAAGTTTGTGTGTGTGTGTGTGTGTGTGTGTGTGTGTGTGTATGTATGTACATGAAGTGGAAAAAGCTGTTGCCTTGTGGAGGGGACGTGCTCTGCTATCATTAACTGGGGGGGTAGGAGGGGGCAGGCGAGGTTATGTGAACGGTGCAGCTGTGCGCGCAGCAGAGGGATTTGAGTGGAGGGGGGGGGAACTCCAGGCAGCCAGGTCCTTCACTGAACCACCAGCTCGCAACACAGACGAGAAGAGGGGAGAAATTTTCAAGCAAGCAGCGAGCCTTGTGAACCAAACACAACTCGCCGCCACCGCCCCCTCTGTCCGCCATCCCTCCATCCCCCGCGCCTTCACTCCTCCGCTCCTCCACTCTAGCCCTTTACTTCCCAAATAGGAAAAATAAATAAATAACGATTGATGCTTGATGGCAAGGATAAGAGTGCAAGAGAGAGGAAGAGGAGGAAAAAAGAAAGTCATGATTTATATATAATGTAGGGTATGCTTTTCTGCTCGCCATTTGTGGTTTTACTTTCCATTTTCATCTCTGACAACTTTCATCTACTAACAACAACAACAACAATAATAATAAGAAGAATAAGAATAATAATAATGGTTATTTTTAAATAACTCTATTAGGAATACAGAATTCTTGTTCGAGTTTGCTGCCATTTTGTTCGGGGATTTCCCCACGACTTGACGTACAGTTCCAAAGTCACTCAAATTTGTTTAAAGCTTCCTCCCCGCCTCTCTTATTTTGCTCGCTGAAAGAGTCGGAGCCCACGTAGCGAAGGATGGCGCGGCAGACGAAGACCCAAACTTGCTTGTCAGCCCGTGTGATCAGTCGCTGTAGAGAGACAAGGCAGAGGTGGCTGAGACGACAGAACACAGAATGGCATCGGCGTGCACTGCTAATGCATTCAGCCTGCCACCGTATCCAACAACAAGGCAAAATATCACACAACTCACTTCACAAGATGTTCCTACAACAACAACATCAACAATAACAGACATATAAATGCACACACACGGGCAGACGCACAGTCACACACAGACGTACACACATGCATAAATAACCACACACAGCATGTTAAAAACCAACCAGGAGGAACAAGAATTTGAAAGCAAACAAACAAGTCAGAATGTAAGCAACTTGTCTGAGACTTTGTGACAGAAAAATAAATGAAAAATGAAAAAGCACCTTTTGTTTCATGAGAAAGGGAGCTAAATTGCTGTGGTGCAGCAGGCATTCAAATTTTGGAATACAAAAGTAGCAGATTTTAGAGTAACTGTGAACTACGTTAAGCACAATGGTGAGCGCTGAGCTAAAAATAGAGCATGGTCAAACAGCAGTAGTGCTTTGGCAAGAGGGGTCATCTCCATGTGATGCAGTGGCCTTCACTGTAGCCACATACTGAGAGCAGAGGCACTCTGCCAAAGCTTGTAGCTTCACAGCAGTAATTTAATATTTGTTTGTCTCTATTATTTCATTCTCCTCCTCTCTCCTTCTCCCCCTCTCTCTTGCTTATGGGGGTTAAGTAACAGTAAGCTTTATCAGATTACTGGGTCTGAGGTCTCTTTCAAACCTCTCTTTGCCATCTTGATTTTGTGCAGCTGTGCAGACTCTTTAATCATACGCTATCTTTTTTCACTCTCCCTCCCCTCCTCTCCTCCCTTCTTCTTGTCGTCCCTCCTCCCTTAACATATGTTAATTGGCTGCTTTCTGTGACAAATTACGAGCACTCGCTTTGATGAAGTCGGGTTGTGATGGTGCTGGGAGTGGAGTACAGTGGAACTGCCAGACCCTTGCCGGTTCCCCCTTAACCACTCCAAAAAGGAACGCGGCACCCAGCCGATGACTAATGAGAGGCTTAGACTGGGTCTGGCCCAGCTCTGGCCTTGGTGGGGCCACTCCCCTAAACAGAGGCAGATCTGTAGGTACCGTATGCCGCAACACACCCTCCACAATCCATACAACCTTTCGCCTCATGCACCCCACCACCAGCTCTCCTCTGGGAACTGTAAAGCACTGTGAGAGTAGTTCAGGCTATGTGCTGAAAAAGATTAATATTTTTAAGACCAGATCCTTGTATATGTTGTGTTAATTTTCCATTATAGAGATTGGACAGGTTTTATGACATTTTTACTCAATACTTTTTGATTTCATTTGCTTGAAGGTACCTAAATTTGACTTCAAACAAAGCACAGGAGTAACATAAATTATAGATGCAACAAATACAACTTCTGTCTCAAGTTTACATTGTGTGTGTGTGTGTGTGTGTGTGTGTGGGTGTGTGTCTGTGGTGAAGAGACAGTGCCTGGAAACATTATACCAGCCTTGCTTAAACAAACACTAGCAGTGGAACAATCTCTGTTTAATGATGCACAGCGTCAACAGGGAAACAATGCTCACCAATAATCAGCACAATCAGCTTGCGGTAACCAGAAAAAAAAGAATGAACCTGACATCATCCTAGTAGAGTTTTTTTTTTTATCTTAAAAAAAATCTTGTGTTGGGTGGGGTAGAGGGGTGTCAAAGTCTGACTCTGTCTCCCTTCAACCTGCCCTGCTGCTTCTTTTGCTCAGTCTCTCTCTCGATATCTGTCTCTCCTTCTTGCTGTCTCTCTCTTTCTCTCTCACAATCCCTCTCTCTCCCTACTCTACGATCTAGGTTACTCGGTTTCCTAGCAGAGCACAGGGACCAGAGGATGAAAAAAAAAAAAAAACAGAAGGTCGAATCTATGAAGGACATCCTTGTTGAAGTGTGCAACCTTCTACTTCTCTGCAAATTACCCACACACTGTGCATAGACTCAAAGCAGTGCCGTGGCTCTCACTTCAGCTCAGCAAGGCTGCGACCATGACACATAATGCTGTTGGAGTGTCACAACGACAGGGAGAGGCAGTGTTCTTTAGAGTGTTAACCATTTACAATTTGTAGTCTTTTGCTTTTTAAGGGTTAATTTTGCTAAGGCATGTAAACAGCCAAACCCAATGCAATACAGAGCGATGCTAATTATGACAAGTGTCTGTTTTATTGATTTTTATGTATAAGTTGAGGCCCTCAGCACACTGAACACAAGTCTTGTAGAGAGGTGGAGCAGAGCACCATTGTTCACCCAGTCACAACGTCAAAAGTAATTACTTGATGTAATTTTATCATTGTGGGATCAAAATTTGCTGATGAAGCGAGACAAGAAAAGAATAGTAAATTCCACAACTTTCCCGTAGAGCTGCCCATACCCACATGCTGACTTAGTTACAACAAACAGCCGAAAAAAGGAAATCATTTAATTTACCTCTTCCCATCAGTAAGTATGCAAAACAGATAATGACCCATAAGCAAGCACACATTTCCGTTTCCACCAAGTTGACAGACATGCACCCGCACATTCACATACACAAACACACATATACTGTGTGCTGAAAAAGGGTGACAAAATGAAGCTGGTGAAGAAAAAGGGAAGTGCGCCGGCATCTTGTGGTTTGCGTGAGGGTTAGCCATGTTAGCACTAGCCTGCAGGCCTTAATTGAGGCCAGGAGGGAGCATTTAATAATTGCTGTCAGAAGATCAAATTTAATTCTCCTCTCTTCACAGCCACCACTGCTGTAGGGTAGAGTGAAACAAATTGTCATCAGAGATTTCTAAATGAACAAAGCTTTTAATTAGGGTGATTAGAATGCTGTGGCAAAGAGAAAGAGTAAGGGGTGGGGGGTGTGATGAAATCATCAGCGGATCGTCTTAACCATGATTTCTGGTGTTGATACAGTGTGGGATGGGGGAGGGGGAGGGGGTGGGTGGGGGTGGGAGCAGGGGCGTCGGGGCACACGACTGCTGGGAAGTTTGCTGTGCTTGAACATAAGTAAGCGTGGCCCATGCAGCAACGAGCCCTTAGCCTCATTTTCAAACCTCTGACACAAACACACACACACATACATATACTCTCTGAACCCCCCCACCCCCACCCCCCCACTGGAGAACATTGCTAACATCCTGAGACATTGTCATACTCGGCAGGGAACATAATTGGGTGAATATGTCAGTGCTTTGTGTTCTTAGTGACATGACTCCTGGCTGTTCCTGTGGGGGCTGGGTACACTCATTGAAGGGTTTATACTGCAATTCCACTGCATTGGTTCGTTTTTGCTTGTTTTATGAACATAATAGATAAGCAGGGAATAAGTTATCTGTGCACCTACACATAAACTTGTGAGTGTGTGATCTTTCATGTACGTGTGTCATTTTCTGTTCCCGTCCCTTCAGTGTCAGCAGTTGGTTACACACCTGGGTCCTGCGGCGCATGGGTCAACATGTGAGTTGAGACAGTGGTTTACACTCGCTGGAAAACATGACCTGCGGCAGAGCCTTGTAAATGACTTTAGAATGACTGGAAAGAGAGAGAGAGAGAGAGAGAGAGAGGAAGAAGTGAAAGAAACTGTGGCAGTGTTGATAAAGTGAAACTTAAGTGAAGTTATTTGTGTTTAAAGATCAGATGT
Source organism: Maccullochella peelii (assembly GCA_002120245.1). Lineage (NCBI taxonomy): Eukaryota > Metazoa > Chordata > Actinopteri > Centrarchiformes > Percichthyidae > Maccullochella > Maccullochella peelii. Next base: position 251,378 of record LKNJ01000074.1, on the reverse strand, counting down.
GTGTATCGCCACAATCTGCACCACTTCCATATTCAAAATCATTTCAATACCTTTTATTTTTTTCCACTTCACCTTGGACTGTGTCACCTCTATTACGTTAATTCTTTTCTCCATCATCTTTCCTATCTCTGCTTTATACTTGAATGCGTCCATTGCCCCTCCTTATGCTCATGCCATGGAAAGACTGAATGCACTAAATGGTGATTCATTCCAGCCTTTCCGGTGCCTCTCCAAATTGTGGCTCGCCAATGCTTCTGCTTTTTCTTCTCTTCTCCTTTTTTTTCTGATACCATTTTTTCCATCTTGGCACAAGGGTATATGTGTGACAGGTTTGTCATTGTGGTCCTCTAAGTTTATTTGTTTATCACTCATGGCTATTAGCCACTGTCACAATGCAAAGCTGCTGACAATTGACAGGGAATGCCTTTTTAACCACGACAGCGACTCTTCCTCCCTATCCCCGTCTGTCTAGCTTTGCCTCGCTTTCACGTGTGCCCTCTTGCTCGTCTGCCTTTGGCCTAGCAGCTGTGGCTTTACAGCCCTTGGCTTCCTTTCAAAGAGGGGGTTGACGCATTGTGTCAAGTCATTTGTCCTTGGGGAAGTCAGCAATGGGCTATGGAAAGATGGCTCTCACCTGTCTCCATACTGGCTCTGACGGATGGCTACCTGTCTCCATTGCAACTCTGATGGCCCAAGGCCCCTGTTTGCTGGTGCTGAGTGAAACGTGCAGCTGCCCAAATGAAGGCCAGGGCTCCATATTCCTCTACTTCCATTTCTACCCACTCATTATACTGTCACTATACAGTTGGCAAAACTATTCATAAACAATCAAATAGCTAAATCTAAAAATACATACCTGAATTAATCATATTAAATTTGAAATTTGAAATTACAATCAGAAAGTGATTTTATATCCATGACAGGAAATTAAATAGGCAACATTTTTTTTGTGAAAATTTTGCTGCATTCAGACGGGAAACTTGGTAGAAAATGGATTTTCTTTTGACCTATAATGAAATGTCAGAGCGGCTGAGTGAAGAAATATACAAAAACTCAAATGCTGAAAAACCAATTTTGATATTTTGAGCTTTTTGACTGTTAAACAAATACATATACATATACATACAGTATAGGAACATTTTTTTTATAATTTTATTTTATTTTATAATTGCATTTTAAATGAAAAGCTGACACATCATAAGTCATTTTAGACACATCATCTTTCCTGTATTAGTGCCTCTATTTCTAAGACAGGTGAATTCTCTGAATGCTCTTTCAATGGAAGCGATGTAATTTAATTTAGAAATAACCTTTTTAAGTGTGATTGCTGTGGTGATGGAAAGCTAGTGCAGCTAAGGTGCTGAATGAATTGGCAGTAAAACGTATAAATAATAATTTTCTTAATGCAGATATTATGATCTCATATAATATTGTGCCACTCCAATTACAGGGATGTATTTACCCAAAAATATGTTTCATAATATCTTACATTTATTCAAAAGGAAATACAATTTATATTTAGGCAGAATAATCAAATTGAATTGTTTTGTACTTTCAATCCAGTTTCCCAGTCAGTGTTTTCTGTTGCCTCATTGAAAAACTAAAGTTTTAGGTAACTCAGAGTAAGGCCTCGAGTATTTCAGAAAGCATATTGCTTCTGTTTATTTGCACTCATCATCTGCTGTTGGCGATTGGATTTTCATTCCCAATTTTCAGAGTGATTTTGGGAAGGAAGCACCTTTAGCACCTTTGATTGTCTGTGACTGCTGATGTCACATCCTTCCGCTGAGCTATCTGTGTGTGTGTGTGTGTGTTTCCTGTCTTTCTGTCCTCCAAGACCCCGGGGCAGAGCTGCTGGATTGAAGGATAAGAGGGGAAAAAGTGCTGGCAGAGTCTCATTAGTATGAAAATCAATTAAGTTAAAAGTTAAAGTATGAAGTTTAAGTTGAGAAATTGGTTGAACTGGGGCTGGCGAGAAATTGAGAGCTCATCTTGTAGCACTTGAGCTGCTACTTATAACAATATACCTTTGTTCCATAACGTCAATCACACTTATGAGTGCTTGACAGAGTGTATAAAACTTGTGCAAACCACAGGCTATTGGCTCACTTTCCTCCTCATCAATAGACAGGTGTCTCAGTTCTAAGGCACATAGAAATTGAAAATAGAATACATGTGAAACCGTCTCTGTCTCACTAATGATCCAACTAAATCATGAGCTAATAGAGAGAGACAGGTGAGGACATATCCTCCAACACACACATAAGAACACACACACACACACACACACACACACACTACAGCCTCTCAAATTCAAGTTTAGCTAGAATGCTCACTGGAAAAAAAGGAATGAACACATTATAAGATGATCTACCACTATCACTCTAATCCCCAGATGTACATGTTGCTAATCTCTTTAGCCGCTAACATGTTAAATTAGCTCTAATATCTGCTGAGATTCAGAGCCATAGAGGCCCACCTACGCGTGGGCTACCGCCCAGGTTTAGGTCACTCTTCTCCCCCAGCACTCGAAAAAGATACAGACGTTGGGGGGTGGGGGTGGTGGGGGTTGAGGGAAGTAGCAGTGATAGCCATTCGTCACCCTGCCTATCTCGCTCTGACAGATGGGGAGTGCGGCGTGCCACATAGAGGAGTCACTGCCTGTAATGACATTAGAGGCACAATGAGACCTGATACACATTTTTTCTGTTCCCATTCTGCCTGGCCATCAACTCGCTCCTTTGCTTGATCCTTCCCCTCCTCTCATTTCTGCTGGTATATCTCCATCCATCCTGACAGGAGATAAAGTGCTGTGTACCACTATTTCCAAATAAAGCACAAACACACATAAATGCATTCACAAACACATCGACATTTATACTGGCACACGCGTATATAGCTGCATCAAAAACACAAAGAAGAAACCTCCAAAAATCTACACATCGGAAAAAAAAAACTTTAATGTTCTCAAGGAAAGAAATCTTCTACATGACAGAAATGCTCAAGTAAAAATGGAGCACTGTGAGTGTGTACTGACATTCAGATTGTATTTGGAAAACCATATTAAAGCGCTTTTTTTCGTCCTCCTCTTCAAGGAAATGGGAGTTTATTTAAAAAGAGAGAGCGTTTATTTAATGTACCATACACCTCCTAAAAGGTTTACTTACTGCAGTGTAATATGTTATTTCAAATCCTCACAACCACATTTCCTAGGAGGATAGGGGATACAGGCATTTTACATATATATATATATATATATATATATATATATGGGTTTTTTTTGGGGGGGGGGTTTCAGAACACATGCTATTACCAAATGTGTTGCAGATGTACCATGAGCCGAGGCTGTGCTGCCGAGGTGGGGTTTCTTGGAAAAACATCACCAATCCTGTCATGATAAATCACCTTCCCCAATTTGCTATAATGTGTAGAATTAGGATTCGAGAACATCAGTATCAGCAGAATTCTGCACACGTTGCATTTACAGGAGTACTAGTTTCATTCTGAACATTTTCACTCACAATTCTGTGAATCCAGAAATCTAACAGATGGTTGGCTTAAATTTTGTTCCTGGAACTAGGGTTCATGTATGTTTTTTCTCAACTCTGTTGCTGTCTTTCAAAGTGACGAATTAGTCCCGAGCATGAGTCAAGGTAAAGTTCCTCTTTTTGCCGCCCCCCGCTTAATTCAAAGGAGTCGTCTTCAGTGTCTGTCCTCAATAACAAAGCCACATTAACAAGCACCCTACAGACCGTCTATTAGAATGTGAAAAAGCGCCATGTGCTGTATATTAGTTTTTAGTGACTAAACACTTGGGAGAGAGGCGACCTAGAATCAAGCCTTGTGGTGCACTGAGTGTATATGTTCTCATCGTCCTCTCAGCTCCACTTCTGAGACACACAGAGAGAGAGAATGCTCATTAGATCTATGTGCTGAATTGCTGCTCCCTCTCCATCTCTCCCATCCTCCCCCAACCTTCATCCCTCTCTCCCTCTCTCTCTCTCTCTCTCTCTCTCTCCCTCTCTCCGTCCGTCTGCTTAACAGATGGGAGGGTCGTGGGTACAGCTCTTTCCCTCCCCCTGGAGAGGCCTGGTGCCTGTTCAAAAGATCCCTCTTTATGCTTCACTCCATTTCCCTCTCTTCTCTGCGTTTCTCTGTTTTCCTCTCTCCGCTCTCCTTCTCTTTCATTGTCACCTCTCCAACTCAAAGCACAGTGAGTTGGGACCCAGGATATAAAACAAGCAGAGGAGCAACCGTTGTCCTTCTGTCTGCTTGGTGCCAACGTGCTCTCTGACCTTAGCAGTCGCCCGCTCCGGCCTCCTTCCAGCTACCAGGCTAGTGTGAATGCAGGCATACCATTAGTCAGGCTCCACAGAAAACATAAAGAAACTCTTTTGTGTATTCTTCATTTTCCACTGCTTATTCCCTCTTTCCTTATGTCTTACTTTGGGATTAGTAAAATGGCTTAGTGTGTACAAGCTTGTTAGTTCTTTCTTCTGTCTCGCTCTGTGTGTCTTCATTTTTCCTCTTGTTACTTTCTCACCTCATTTGCCCTCTCAAGGTCAGGGTGTCAGTGTCAGTCCCCTGCGAAAAATTCCTGCTGAGGATTACTGCCCTGTGCCACTTGACCATGTTCACTAAGCAGTGCTTGTTTCCTGCATTTCCCTCCATTTTGCTGTCTTGGCGTCATGAGGCTAAATTGGATTGAGTGATTCAGTGGTAATCTGTTAAGTTAAGTGGTGCTCTATCCACCACGAGGGAAAGAGATGGAAAGAGAGGGAAGGGAGCCCGATGAGGAGGTGGGTACTCAGTTCTTATCCAGGAGCTGCCTGGCACTCATATGGGACGGGGGCGGGTGTGAGGAAAAGTGTGTGTGTGTGGGGGGGGGGACTTGCGTCGCAGTGTAGGAGGAGGTAGAGGAGGCAATAGTGAGAAGGGACGAGGAAGGGGAAGGGGGGTTGGCTGAAGTGGGGAGGCAATGACATGGGGCTAAGCGGCAGCAGAGCCTCACCTCAGGGAGCGTTGACTGGTGCTGGGAGCCAAAAGCAGGGATTAAATGTTCAGGACACGGGCTTAGTCTTAGCGTTAATATTACGTAAGGCCTAAGGTGTTGCCCCAGTGGTTGTTGACATTGAGAGGTTCAGCTCTGCTCAGTGAGCTGTGGGAGGAACGAGGAGGAGGTGGAGGCCAGGAGGCAGGGATCACAGAGGTAACGCCTCCTTGTTTGGAGCGATGCCCAGGCTGGGTAGTGCTGAGTACAAAGACTGGGAGGAGATGATGTTGTCAGCCTGTGATTGAGGTACGCCGGCTTGATTGATATCCTTGTCTGGCTGTCTTGTGCCAAGCGCCTTGGTGTTGGCTTGTAATCCTAGTTTGTCTGACAACATCCTTCTTTGTTTTCTTCCAGAGGGCAGCGCTTTGTTTTTCTGTCTATGGATGGGTGTGTTTGCGCAGAGCAATGCTAAAATGTTTTGGATAGCCTATTCAGAGCTGCCACAGAGTTATTTTAGATCTTATTATTATGATGGTGCAGTCCGGCTGTTGTCCTAACTGCCAAATGATGCATTTATGTTTGTATCTCATTTCTTCCATAAGTGGGCGTATTCCAAACCATCAACTCAGGAAGTTTTTTGTCATGCATTTCATCATTGTTCAAATTGTTTTGTCTTACTTTGTCTTCCATTTTTGTGTGATGGAAGTTTTGGGCAGAGAATCTTATAATATACATAATAATTGATGTTATCAAAATTGAATATATTTACTAAATCTGTGTTATGCATATGGCCCACATCATCGTACTAGTCTTAGCCCTAACTAAACTAAACACTACTATAGATTTTGAAAGAAAAAAGCAGTTAGTACACAGCCTGTGATTTCTGTTGCAAATGAAAAGATCTACAGTTATGTACTACTGCTACAGGCCGTGGTCTGTCACTAAGAGCCACAGTATCCCTGGATGTCCCTATTACACGCTTTCATTATCAATGTCCTACTCTCAAGCACAAAGAGGTCAAGTGCATAGCAATGTGCTGCGCTCACCTCAGGGGTTTAGAGCTTTCTTGTGCTTTCTCATGCATGTTACTCAATAAATACATGGATTCAGGTTAGGGGAAAATAAAAAAAAGGAAAGAAGGGGAAAGGAAAGTGCATTACAATACAATGTGCATGTATGTGTGCGGGAGTGTGCAAAGAAGAGAATATGAGAGAGTGAGGAAGAGAGCAAGGGTGCATGAGAGAAGAGAGAGAGAGAGAGAGAGAGAGGGAGAGAGGGAGAGAGGGAGAGAGAGAGTGATAGAGAGAGAGACTAAAACTGACATGTCTTTTGGTGAAGCGGTGTCGTCTTCCACATCAATGTCTGATGCTTGTGCTGCCAGGTGCCGGAAATCTGGTTCAGAAAGGAGAGAAGAGAGAAGAAGGAGAAAGTAGAGAAAAAAAGGCAGGGTAGATGGAGGATTTTTTTTTATGTGACGGCGCTGACAGCTCCCCTGCATTGCACTGAGCTTAAATAATGGGATGCTCATTTGCATAACGAGGGACGTTATCACCTCTACTGTCAAAAGAAAACACAACAACAGTTCTTCTGCTCCTCCCTGAGATAGATTGGGTTGGCCTACTTTAGCACTCTGGAGAGATGCACCAGAGCTCTGGCTTAGCCAAACTCACAAAAGAACACACACACACACACACACACACGCACACACACACGGACACGGACACACAGTCACTCACTCACGCGACTTTTTGGAGCGCAGCTTTCTTTTTCGCGCATGTAGTCCAGCTCATCAGCTGCTGGCCTCCACTCCTCAAACACGGGTATACACGCGACCAAGCACACACAAGGAAATGAACAAGTGCATTTATTCAGATGCTCCTCAGATTCACTCATAGACAAGCAATGTTTTTAGCTGCATTAACTTTATGTTGGAATTTTGTTTTATTTCTGTCTCTAAGAAACTTCATTTTACCATGTTTCAAAATATCACTTTTTTCTTCTTCTTCTTTTGTTTTTTGGCTTTGTTTTGCCAGAACATGTCAAGACTGTACCCGGATTTACATCTGTATTCTATCCCACGACTCACATCTGCCATTTTGGAGATGAACTGCAGATAGAGTAGAAAAAGCTGTGTCTTGCAGTTCCACTGTCAATACAGTGCAGTTCGTGGGAAGAAACAAAATGTATTTCTCACTCTGGAGGTAATGTTACAGTGTTGGTGATTAGAGCATTTAAGTTAGCGGCACTTCCAAAACACTGTCAAACTCTCTGTGAACGGAGCGAGATCCTGACAGCGCTGTCTCCTCTCATAGTCTGTGCCTGGGAAAAAAATGCAAAAACTGATTTGCATTATATCGACAGTGAAAAACACAGCGGTTCTCACAACATTGTTGACAGATTCTTTGTCTTTCTTCACCCTCCCTTGTGGCTGCCATGATGCCACTTTTATTATTTTTTTTCTCTCAGTGTTTTGCCATATTTCATTTCATTTAATGCTCATCCTCTCCTCCCCCTCCCCATTTCTTTCTTGCAGGTACGGATGCTGGAATCTTTGAGTTGATTGGAACAAATAGAAAGCAGAAAAAAAGACAGATAAAGAAAGAGCAGAAGAGTGAAGAGAAAGAAGAAGAAAGAAGAGAGTGAAGAAAGCATAAAGTTCTTTAGAAAGAGGAGAGAAAGAAAGAGACGGGGACGATGGGGAGGAAAAAGATTCAGATCACGCGGATTATGGATGAACGCAACAGACAGGTAAGTCCCTGGGGGATGGGAGGATGGATGAGTATGAGGGTGGGGAAGAGGAGGGGTGGAGGAGGGAGGAAGGAGAAACACCCTACACCCCACATAGCCCTCAACAATGAAGGTCTTCTGGGAGTCTGGGCAATATGTGAACTGGGCGACAGAGAAGTGTATGCAGGGATATTGCTTTGGGTGGAAGAGTTCCATTGGATTATAATGGCAGGTTAGTTTCCCCCCAATCTACAAACCCATGTGAGGGCACCAGAGGGATTTTTCCAAAAAGGTATTTGCATGAGAACATTTGTAATTCTGCATATCACTGTAGCACCCTTCACACACCCAACCTCTCACACCATGCCACCCAGTATAGCTCACTGGCAGTGGAATATTACCAGACAGAGGGTGGTAGCACTGGAGAGGCAGGGTGGGAGAAAACATAAACAAACAACCAAACAGAGATGGGATGGTCTAAAGTGACACACTGGACTGGGCCAACAGGGTGGAGATGAAGGGCAGCCTGGGAGACAAACTGAATCAGTATTTTTCTTGAGCTAAATCAGTAACGATTGGTCTGCTGTAGTTTTCCACTGCGTAGCACCAGATTTTTAAACCAGTGATACTGTACATAGTAATTTGAAAAAAATCCTGGTCAAATAACAAACCGACAATGGAATTCTTGCAAGACACTTTTTAACAACAGCTGGCATTACTTGAGAGAGACATAATAAATTGTGGACAGCGTGATTCAAGCAGACACTACCGTCTGTGGCAGGAAATAGATAAAGACAGAGCCATCTCACTGCCCCCGAGGCCCACAATTGATCATTTCCTGACCACTGACACTTTGTCAGCTTCCTGGCAGCCCAATTGGATCCATACGCTCCTAACGTGACCCCTGGATCACAGGTCAAACACGCACGCAGACATGCACACCTTGTCTGAGCACAGAACTGCTTCACTCCTTTGTCCACGTCTTTATCGTCTGACATACACAATAATAGTCCACAACCATTTCTCACAGTCAAACACAGTCATTTGCGGCCAGAGTAAAGTGTCATAAAGAGGCTCAAGGAATCGACTGGGCAATGCTGGAGAAGTAATTGAAGCAGATTGTGACCCCTGTCATGACTCATCTCAAATGAGCGTGATTGCAAGTAACAAGAGGATAGTGAGAGGGGGAGTGAGGATGTGATTGTACCTGAGATAAAGAAGAAACTTCCAGTAATGATGATTTTACTGTCTGTGATACACAGCATACTCATTTCAAAAACAAGGTGCCTTTAGAGTCACAGCTGCAACACAAAAAGGAGTGAGTGAGAAAGATACATGGGAAGAAAGATTTAAAAAACAGGCAGGGAGGGCGTGTGACAGTATGCATCTGTATGTTCTCTGTATTCTGATTTATGTATTTGTTATTGAAAAGAGAGACATGTTGACAGAGGAAGAGCAAGGAGGAGGTCACAGAGTTTTAGATGAGGGCTAAAGCTATCGTGTTGCAGCAGCACCCACACTTCCTCCTTACTGTTATCTCAGCCCTTCTCTCTCATCCCACCTTAGACTGGGCCCGCCAGTTGCACCAGGCACTCCGGCTCCTGCGGATAAGGAGGGAAAGAGGGAGACAGGAAGGACACCTGAGGGGAATCGATGCCTGAGATATCCGGGCTTTACTTACAGAGAGAGGAGGAGGGAGGAGAGGAGAGAGAAAGGGTTCAGGGAAAGGAAAATCAATATATCACTGGATTCTGTTGTTCTGATCTCGAAAATGATAGATTTAGAACTTATTTAGTTGTTTGTTTTAGTCGAATAGCAATTCCTACTGATATGATGTCATCGAGTCATGTGGAAAACACCACATGGAGGATATTGCATTCAGTGTCATTCAACCTACGGCCTAAATACATTACATCACCACATTTTGTAGAGGCAGACATCACAAGACAGAAACTTAAATTTTCTTCTTAAAAGAAAAAAAAAACCTGAAGCTTTACTTTGCATATTTTCACTTCCTTTTTGAGGAAATGTCCCAGAGCCCAAGCCAAATAAACACCAGAGGAATTTGTATAGCATTGCTTTCAACCTCACAGTCTTTACATACTTTTACTGTTTTACGTCAAAAATGTTTTTGCCGTCATCTTAAAGCTTCTCTTTGGTCATCTGTGTTTAAGGCGTTGATATAGTTTTTATCATGTGTACAAAATATATAGTATATAACGGTAGTGGTAGTGGTTATAGTGGTTATTTGATATAATATGATAATCCAACAGTTCATAAATTTGTGTAAAACAGAACATGGTACAGTTCCTGTTTCAGTCCAAAATAGCAATTTAAATCTATTCTATGACATTGCCCCTGATTTTTAGACGTCTATATACACACTTCATACTGCAGTCCTCTTTGGAGTGGCACCACTCTGTGTGGCTGTCAGCGCTACCTTGCCACCTACAGGGCTACACTGCCTCCCCACCCCTGCCCACCCTGCAGTGGCAGTATCATAGTGGGCATAGGGCCTGGTTCTCTCTGGGCGGCCACTTTGGGCTACCACCCCCAGGCCCCGAAACACTTCCCCAGAGCAGGGGCAGAAGGGCCAGGCCTCCCTAGCGTTGACTGGCTGCCCGGAGCTCTGGACAGTGGGCAGCAGTGTGTGAGCCCTGGCTCCAAGCCCCCCGACCACTCAGACCCTCTCCCAGCCTCGGGCACATGAAAGAGCCCCCTGTGCCATAAACTCATGGGCTGTGCACAGAGAGCAGACTCTCTTGCCCCAGCTAGCACACACACACTCACAGATACGCACACAAACCTACAGTACGAGATGCATGCACAGGTGTGTGCGTACACACACTGGCATAGATTTGAGACATAGCAGATTATACACTCAGACATACTTAGATGGTGTATTTAGTGTCTTGTTTATGCAGCATAGACAAATGCATGCTTGTAAACACGTGTATATGTCTAAAACAACAATATCTCTCTGGAGTCGGTCTTGGGGATCGACTAATTTACTCCAATTGGCTCTAATTAGTGTTACCTCTCCAGCCAGTAGACTCAGTGGGCTTAATTTAGGATGACTTGTTTGTGCAAATCTGTGAGTATGTGTGTGTGGGACATGTGGTTTTCAAGGGGGAAGGGACCCAGGGCCAAAGGTTAAACATGGATCAGGTCATCAGCGACAGGAAGTAATACAACAGGATCGCCCAACTCCCACAAACAACTGTCACACTAACACATACTTGGCTGGAAGAAGATAAAAAAATACATGTTTTTATGTCTTTCTGCATGTGCCGCTTCTCTTCTCTCACCATGTTAACTGCAGCGCTGCAGCTGAAATAAGGGTTCTTTTTGTTTCTACAACAAAGCATTCTTCTCTCCAATCAACAGCACTGGGGTGAGAAAATGTGCAAGTGAAATTAACAGCAGGAAAATAATGAGGCCCACAGGGTAGCTACTCACCCCTGCACCCCTCCTCTAATTCCCTGTTTCCCACCTTCTACCAACTCCTTTTACCACAGCGAGTGGCACTCCTCTCTGTCATATGTTCAGCGCTGCAAGACCTCACCTGAAAAGGGCTCACTAAGCTCTCACCTTCTCTCTGCTGTATTTTTATTCTCTTTTGCCTTCTCAACTTATTTCGTGTTTCGTTTCTCTTTCACATGGTTCATTTTGCTCTCTCACCTCACTCTCTAATTTTCACTCACTAGAAAGTCTTAATGGTTTGTCTAGCTTCCTCTCTTTTCTTTCCTTTGTCCGCTCATTATGTTGGGCTTTCAATTCTCAAAGTAAAAGTCTATTTATCAGGGCATATTTTGAATATTCAATTTGTATGACAAATTTCTAATACAAAATTATGTGTAAAAATCAAATTATAAAAATATTCTTGTTGCGCATAGTCTGTAGACTGGCGATAAACAATTTATTGCTTTTTTTTCTTTTTTAAAAATTACTTTGAGGGACTAGCTCATAATCTGCAGCTTATTTACATCTTCTCTCCATATTGAGCTGTGCTTATAATAAGAAGACTTCATTTAGTGAAAAGTGGGGTTAATAGGCTTCTTGCAGTAGAAATCACTAAAACAATTAGATGCGTGGGGACATTGGGAAAATCTGCTTAAACCAATCTGGTACTGTTTTTTTTGGTGAAAAGTGAAAACTATGTGCCTAAAGTATACAATGTTAGACTAAGTGCCATGACAAAACTGCATCCACCTCAAATGAATAACAACAAAGTTATTTTTGTCATTGCGGCCACTAACTTGGGCCTTGCGATGTAACATCCACTTTTTTTTTTTAGTGTTTTTTTTTAGTGAGTGAGTATATCCTTTTCCAGTTGCGGTTTTGCAGCATAAACAAGAGCATACAGAGAAGGAGCCCTAGTCAGCCATTACAGTACTGTCTTGAAATGTAATTACAAGTTCTGCTTAGAAGAATAATCTAAACTGGCGTGTACTTTAAGACCCATATGACTAAAATTGGCATAATTAAGACACCACTCAATCAGTTCCACAGGTTAGCTTTTAACTACTCAAAGTGGACATTTTCGATTCAAACACTGAATGAAGAAATGTTTGGAGTCTGCTGCCTCCTGTTTCTACTGTCTAATGATGGCACACTGAAAAAGGATGATAAGTGGGGTTTTGAGGCGAAAGAAGAGCATAGCATATATTAGAGGTGGGACAAAGCCTCTTTTGTCGTAATGCTCCTCTTAACAGCTTCTTTGGCTGTGAGGCAGAGTTCAGGCCCAGGTCTTGGGCTCCTCTTATTCCTTTTGCGTAAGTCCGTGTCTTCCTGCTTGGCCCCTGACAATGGGATAAGTGTTTGTCTCAAGACCAATCGTGCTCCTCCATAGCTGACTGACATCTATGTGCGTGCGTGCTTGCGTGTGTATGTGTGTGTGTGTGTGTTCGCATGGCCATGTTTGGTTTGCTAACCAGCAGTTTTTGGTGCCTGTCTCTCCACTCCTCCTCTTCCTCCACCTCCTCCTCCCCCAGGGAAGCAGGCAGGAGGTGGGAAGCAGAAGCGAAGCCATTGTGAAGGGGAAGCCACTGGCCTCTTCCTGTTATGAGAGGAAATGCATACAAATGTGCTTCCTGTGCGTCCGCCCCCTCTCTTCTCCCCCCCTCCCTCCTGTCTTTTTCTCTCCCCTCTCACCCATGCGGCAGAGAATCAACCACTATCCCTCCATTCCTTTTGTCCCTCTGTTGATCCTGAGCATTTTTCTCCTTTTTTGAGGAAATTTGACAGGTCAATTGTGCAGAGCAGAAGTGATTTCATTATAGTATATGTATTTATTGGTCAATTTCCAGTGATAGCATACATATAATTACATATAAACACACAAATGTAAATATGTAAAATTGAGAAAAGGAAAGAAAGAAGAAAGAAAAGCAAAAATGAATTAAAATGGGTTGAATGAAAATTTACGAAAGAGAGGGACATGCTCTGAAAGGGGATGTGATGGAAACATGTTCAGGTCTTTACAGGGGCGTGTGTCTGAATGCATTTGTGCGTGCATGTGTCTGAATCTCTCTTGGGATGGGGTTGTGGAGGAGGATAGGGGTGAACGAATAAGGCTCGTGTGTCACTATGAGTCTACAGTGTATGTTCACGATGCTTATGCCTATGAGTTCCAAAGCTAATGTAAGTAATTGAGAGTAATACTAGATAAATGTGTGTACATACATAAGTAGGTATTTGTGTGTATAAGTTATTAAGGCTAGATATGGGGAGATGGGAGGGTGGGGGTGTTTCGGTCTCCTTCATAGAGTTGAAGAAAGGATCCAACATTTTGAAGGAAAATTGTGTGCTTGTTATGAGCTTTTCCATAATTGAGTAATCTCTTAAAGGGTTAAGCTGTGACATTTGGTTAGTGCTATTCAAGGAGACTTTGAGACATTCAGGCCAAAATTCTTGAAGATTTTTTTGTTGTAGATGCAGAGACAGAATGCATAGTGTTGGTTGAGATTATTATTATCCTGATAGACATAGACATGTATTTTTTTATGGGGAAGAATGAGTGTTGAGAATTTTTGCCTCTAACCACTTCACAAGAACACACAGAGACTGTCCCAGAAGTTTACGATGACAGCCTGAAAGTTAAGTGTCCCATTATGCCATGATTTAGTCTTTACCTCAACGATTGCCAAAAATGGTCTACAAAATTTTCCTGTGTATGTGTGTGCGTGTGAGAAGATAAGTTTCACACCCTGGTTACCAATTTACTGTGAAAAGACACAGTTGGGTTCACACTCACACATTTACACAGCTCCCTTTTACCAGTACACACAGTTGTACAGCAAATGTGCTGTAATGTCATGCTCTCTGTTATTAACATAGTGATGTGTCTAACAGCACTCACTGACCAAGGAAACAAAGATTACACCCACACTGACATACGGGTGGTTTAATATGTTTTTTCAGTTTAACAACAAGCACAGAGGCCTCATTCAGTGAAATAAACAGATACTGTCCAACTTAATCTAAGGTCTATACACCAGCATCAGAATTCTAGAAACAAATTCAAAGTATGAATTAGAAATAAGATGTAGATAACTGTGATTTCAGCACAGTAATGATTGATTATTTATCATTTTTTTAAATAATGGCACATTGTAAAACTTTTAATGATCTTCCATTTATTGTGCTGCTGACAAAACAAGTTCATTATCATAATATTCTATTATTTTCTGAACATAGACTATAACCTTTTCACTAACGGACAACTTTCTCAGTTTGTCACTAGTTAGCATTTTTCTGCTGAGAGAGGCATCCAGGCCTTTCACTGTCAGATACCTGTAAATGTTTGTAGATCAGGTGTGCCGTTCATAACATCTGTTTTTAACTGCTCAAAGTGCAGAGCATGTCGCTCCTCGAATACAGGTTCAACGCGCTAGTTTACAGCTGCTGTGTGGGGTGAGAGAGCTGTTTTGAGCTTGCACAGGAAAGGCCAGTGGTGACATCACCAGCTTCGATGCTGGTGTGCTAAAAGGGTCACATGACGGCATCATGTGGGTACCATGAAGTCACAGCAGAGTTACCTCAAACAGTTCAACTGAACACTGAACATAAAAACTACATAGCTGAGATACAGTAGAAATTAGCACATCCCACATGATGTTTGCACCTGTATTTACCATCAAGACAGCATTTATGTGCAAGGCAGCTGTCTCTTAAAATGTCTCTGTGTGTGTGCCTTTGTCTGTACTTGTTCAAGCTTGCATTCACTGTATGTATGCCTGTGTATTTATGGATGTATGTGCATAGCGTTAGTAATATGTGATTTGGAGGTAGTAGGTTGTAAGTGTCAGATTGAGATGTGGGGGTGCAGTGTGATATTTATGTAGGTGTTGTTTGTTTGGTCAGTTAAGGCTTTTCATAATCACACTCATTCTCTTCCTGTGGTGTTGTTAAAGTCAGTCTATGTGTGAATTATAATATGTGGAAAATGCATGCACAGTTCCGCATTTAAAGTGTGAGGCTCAAGACAACTTTGATTGGATTCTGCTTTTCTTTTTTACATGTTGAAATGAGAAGCAGCCAATGAGTGTCTTCCATGTTGCTTGTTACCTTACACTGCTGTGTTTGCATGCATGTATGGTTGTGCTGATGATTTGAGTGGTCCACTATCTGAGCCAGCGTGCGGACCTCCCCTTTGAGACGAGTAGCTCTGGACCTCTGGGACTCACACCCATCCCACTGTGTGCGCCACGTGCCACCTTTTGAAACATTAATGGCCCCAGCAGAGTGCGTGACTGAGCGAGTGGGTGATAACGGAGCTTGGCCGGCAGCTAGCTGTGTCCTGCGTTTGCCCCTGGTGCCCCTTGCATCGAAACACCAGGGGAAGACAACACTCTACATGTCCTGTTCCTGAATAGTCCGCTTTGACCTTATGTCCTACAGTCCTATCATCTTATTTACTCGCTCATGTACGATTGGTATTGTAGCGCTACTGTTGTAAGACTGGTAGACCCCTTTAGGGTGCACACATTTCAGTTTGACGGTACAGCTCAGAGTGGGTTAGATATGACAATTAATCTTATTGTCACAAGATACCTTTTGATCTCACAGCGTTAAGAATGAGGCTTGTTGTTTTCACATTTCAGTATGACTGTGTAAATGTCAGCATGGTATTTAGAGCCCAGGGGAGCTTTTTCTCCTTATGCCGTCGGTGAATCAGATGAGTGTTTGTGCCGAGGTACAGAATCTGACATTGCACACACCGGTTTGTAAGGAGTTAGAATGCCATGTCTCTGGTTTCAGCCTCTGTAGTTTGACACTTAGCTCGGCGTGACATGCTCACATCACTGGAAACTTTTAGGTGGGGAAGCTGGTCAAGGATATGCCAGTTTATGCAAGGTTTTACCCACTCTCAGTAGAGAGGGAGAGAGAGAGAGAGAGAGAGAGAGAGACAGGGTGGAGGTGAGGGATAGTTTGATATTCAGTTTCCCTGGTGCATCCTGGGAGATATGATTTCAGGAAATGCAAAACTATCTAGCAATATCCATTCAACCCTATCTCCTCTTTCAGACCTCGGAGTTGTAAAGAGAAAATGTGAAGGGCAATGCATGATAGATTTATTCTACAAATCTATTACAGCATTACCCTGATCTACCACACACAGAGATCTCTTCTTTAAATGCTGTCTTTGTAAGGGTTTTATGGCCTATATTTATAGTCTTTATTATTGTATTCAGAGCATGTTTAACTGAGTGTTGGGAGGTTTTCATTCTGTATTTTTTTGGCGCACTTAAGTGTCAGAAGAGAATAGACAAACATGCAGTTAATCAACAAACTGAGATCATTAGCTACCAGCTGGGCACAGTTCTGGCAGTATTTCCTCTCTGTAAAAAGCTTTGTCAATACAGATCTCCGATGCAAATAATACACACACAGTCACAGGAGAAAATAAAAGAAAGTTCAATACAAAAAAAAGCAGTGTTGCTTAGAGAAGGAAGCTGGCAGTGGCACATTTTCTCTTTTTCCCATACAACCAAAGAGCTTGCACACATGCTTGGAAAAGAAACCAGGTGCAGCTCACTGGAATTAACTCACTTTCACTGCTCTAGTTTTGATCTAAACAATAGAGGAATAGAGGCTGTTCTAT
Source organism: Maccullochella peelii (assembly GCA_002120245.1). NCBI lineage: Eukaryota > Metazoa > Chordata > Actinopteri > Centrarchiformes > Percichthyidae > Maccullochella > Maccullochella peelii. The sequence goes on along the minus strand of LKNJ01000074.1, from coordinate 234,552 downwards.
TTTGACAATGTGGGCACTTGTGTGCGTGTCTTATTAAAAGTACCAGTCTTGGGCCTCACTCTCACACGCGCACACACACACACACGCACTTGCACATACCCACAAACAGAGAGCGAGGGAGAGGAAAAAAAGGCCCCATTGGAGAAGACAATTTTTGTCACTATTTGAGCACTCACAAACAGCTTCAAGCAGTCAGGGAACCCATCCGTTATTTATATCAATGGCTTGTTATTCACTATGAGAGGCAGTTAATTGGGCAACACAACAACTGAACAATGTGTGTTAATGTCGCTGTGAGAAAATAGAATGCCTCAGCTATTTTTTTAGAATGAAATTTTTATAGGTATGTGTATCGCTTTTGTAAAAGCGGGGGTGAGAGAGCGAGCACATTTAGGCCATGTGAAAGGGACAATTTAACATGACATATGTTCCATGATGAATCTCTGCGCGCTTTGATGTACAAGCAATAACTGATCTTCTTTACCGTTATCTGTCTGAGACAGAGTATTTTCAGTTCCTTAAATGCAAGCCCAGCTTCTTTTTTTTTTCTTTATTCCTGGTATAGTGGATGGACTGTTACAGTCAGGGGGTTTCGAACCATCAGCAGTCTTCACTTTCCTTTAATGCTGTTTCCCTGAGAACTACTCATTTTAAAGAGGAAAAGTTATTATGTCAGATTTTTTCCCTCATTACAGAGTGTATGTCGAGGGTGGGGGACTTTTTTTTGCTATAATTAAATTATTACTACAAGTCAGAAAAAAATGGTTGATTTGATTATAGGGGTGCTAGATTCAGTTCAGTGACACTGTATGTGAGCACATAAATCTTCAAATTCCTCGTTGTGAATAGCAATTATTTATATATTGTTCTCACCTCAGCTAATCATTATCCTCAAATTTTTTTATCTCCTTCTTTTACCTAGGTGACATTTACAAAGCGAAAGTTTGGCCTGATGAAGAAGGCGTATGAGCTGAGTGTGCTGTGTGACTGTGAGATTGCCCTGATCATCTTCAATAGCACCAACAAGCTGTTCCAGTATGCCAGCACAGACATGGACAAGGTCCTGCTTAAATACACCGAGTACAACGAGCCCCATGAGAGCAGGACCAACTCTGATATTGTGGAGGTAAGTTACAAGAAAACACAGACGGCACACGTGCATGCGCACACAGATGCACGGGAGTGCACGCGCGTGCACAGACACATGCACGCTCATGCAAACACACAGAAACGCACAAGCAGACAGATGGTTACAGCAGTTGACTCATTCAGCAACCCTTACTTCTCTCTTTTGGTCTTCACACCTAACATAGTGTAAGAAATAATTGCTCCCATAGTTTGTTAGTCTTCCCCAAGGGTTCAGTCCCAATATCAATTACTTTTAAAAAAAGATATTTTAAGACTCACGGTATATCATTCATTTCAAGAAAATATGTTTATTTAAATTGCTTCCTTGTGTTATGTGTACTTTGTAACATAAAGGTGGCAGCCTATCATTGATCTGGACCTTTCAGACTGTCCCCTGTGGTGTGTAATCACCAGCCCCTGACCTTGGTGTCTTGTCACCATTGATGTGCCTCTTAGACGAGGATGTTTATCTGACTTGCTATGGCCACATGTCGCTAGTGTGGATCAAGGCGATGTTAAACGCGCTGTCAGGCCAGCCAGTAGGCAGGTAGATAAAGCAGGAAATGACGCTGGCACCCTCCTTAAGCACTCAACGTGAACCTGTTATGCAGCATTCACACTGTGGCACTGACAAACCTGGTGGGCCACACACACAGACATGCAAGCATTCACGCAGAGTTTATCCTTTATTCTTGCATATACACATTTACACTCACACCATGCTTGCTGATTAAACTGCACCTGTACCACAATCTAATGTTGAATAAATAATATTTTTTAACTGTATGATAATGTAGCATTCTTTAAAGCAATATACTGCTTATATTGTGTTAAATATGCAAATCCAGATACCATTTTTCATTCCTGCAACATTACGTTAAATAGAAAACTCTAGACGTGGTACACATTTCAGACATGTTTGTCTGTAATTCAGCATTGAAATATTGTTTGTGTTTCATGATTCAAAATACACCGACTCCACCCATTGCCCCATTTCTCACAATTTGAACACAAGTGGAATGATCATAAGAGATATGGCCTAGTTTTTTTGAAATGTTTAGAATTAAGCTTGGATTTTTTCAGTGTAAATGGTATGATAGATACAACATGTATATTTTTTGGCAGCTTAAGGTCATAGAAAACCTCAACTGTTTCCATATTATTCCCCTGTTATTATTGTTTCTGCATGCTCAGTTTGTAAATCAACAGGCACCTGATGGCAGCATGATGTTAATTTGATTAGATTAGATTGATTTTGTTACAATTTATGCACAATGCTGTGAGCCTGTCATTGTCAGCTCAGGATTTAAAAACAAAGAAAGGAAAATGGAGACCAGTGAGATGTAATGAATGTATACCTTTAGCACACACGCACCTATAGAGCTGCTGGTCAGTTTCACACTGGATAAAACAGCATGGGACATGTTTTTATCTTTTCATATGGGTGTCCCTGGGCTTGTTGTCCACCCATGGGTGGACAAACCCACTGGGAAAACTCCTGGTATTCCAGATAGTGCTCTGCACCAGGCTACAATCCTTTTGAATTCACACATTTATATCAAACGTCTTCTGCTTTGGAAGAGATTTTGCCTTACATTATTCCCAACCTTTATATATACCTCTTTCATCATATCATGTTTGAAGGTTAAAAAACAGCATAAATAAATATATTGCAACATGTTGCAAACTTAACAGTGGTTTGCTGTTGTCATCATTGTTTTTGTTCCATCACCATTTCCATTTGGTGCAGTCAAATATGTAGTGTGTTAATGTAGTCCATACTTCAAGTCATACAGCACTCAACATATGGCTAACCTTAATGATGAAAACAAAGAGAATGGACTGGGTGCATTATCAATGACAGTATTTAGAAGCACAAATAAATCCACTAGATGCAGCATAACAATTTTTGCAATGCAGTGTGTGCTCTTATTCCCTGCCTATAATTCATATTATTGATACTTTTTCCAATTAGGTAATATGTAATAATGTGGCTGAGGCTCTAACTTTGTAAGCTTAGATTCTTTTTTAAAACATGAAATCAGTTTTATCATAGATACTATGTTGTGAAACTCTTAACACATTAAATAATCAGTAAAGCTGTTAAAATCTATGCTGTGTCCCCAAAGCTTATTTTGAGTTTTATTAGAAATCCATATGAACTGCCACAGTTTGTGCAAAGTAAATCGTAACCAAGTAAATCAGAAGGGATGAAAAATAATCCTCTATGCATTATATCATTTACATTAACCCATTTAGCATCCACTCATATCCCTAGTGTTCTTATAGCACTGATATCCTTTATGCACCAAGCGCTTCAGCCACTGTATAGTCAGTGTATTACCCTGCCCCAGCTCAGCTCATGAAGAGAGTTGTCACATGTTTCAGCAAGTGCCTGTGACGAGAGCTCCCTGCTTTGAAGCTCTCTCTTTAACTGTGTCTCCATTAGAGAGCAGAGGATGGCTAACGTGTAAACAGCAGTGTCAGGGGAAGACGCTAAAGAGCCTAGTGGGGGAGAGTGCTGTGGAGCACTACCTACACTGTGATCCCTGGAGGACTCTGAGCAACTCACAGCGGGAGAAATCGATCTGAAGAGGCCTTCAGCCCTAGCTGTGGCGTGCTAACGGGATTGGCCACAGGGCTGACGCTAGCACGTTTAGCACGGGTGGGAGGAGGGTGTGTGGAGGGGGAGGGGGAACGGGGGGGTTGGATCTCTCCCGCCAAGCCTTGTGTGCCGCTGCTAGGCTACGTCACAGGTGCAGGAACGTGGGTGGGTTGTTGAGTTTGGGGGGAGGCAGGAGCGAAGCGGACTTCCTGTTGAGATGGCAGGATGATGAGGAGGAGGTCAAGAACGAGATGAACGGCTGGATTTCAGGGTGTAGCCGAAATCTAGGTTCCCCCACAGAGGAACATAAGACCTTAAATATGACATCTGATATGTGACATATTTAATTTCAAATTTGTAGAAAGCTCTTTTCTTTAGAAGTATACAAAATGCCTGCATCTCTCTCCCTCTGTTGCTGCTGTGCCTGAAGGTGTAGTGGGAGGAGAGGCAGAGGTAGGGGAGCGGAGCTCAGAGTGTGGGCGGCTGGCATAGAGGCCTGCTACATTAGCAATAAAGCTCTATGTAATTAGCATGTCTTTGGTTGATAATTAGCGTTGTTGAGAGAGTGGCACTGAGAGCGTTGCACAGCCTCTCTAGCTACAGCATGTTTACAAGAGGCTGGAGGGCTTTTTTCTCTCTTTCTCCCTCACTCTTTTTCTGTTTTACTCTTTTTTTATCCAGTTTTTCATTGAACATACATAAGATTTTTCTGCATTATTTTGAATCTATGTAAGGGTCAATGGGTGTATGCATGTGAGAGACAGAAATAGGGGGATAGAAAGAGAGAGAGAGAGAGAGAGAGAGAGAGAGGAGTGGTAAAAAAGTCTAGATGACTCACTTGAAAACAGTCTCAGCTGGGAATGACACTTCCACAAATATCTGTGAAAGCAAACGACCAAGAAACCAAAGCTAACCCTCCTCTGAGCACAAGTTGTAAAACAAAAGAAGCATTGCTAACCGAAATGGCTACAAGTTATTATTGTCACATTCACAATGCATGACACCCAGAAACCCATAATAATCGCATAAATACAGTGGCAATTCGAAACAAACTGAGGTCATGTTTTTTTACCGCACGTATTGCCATGTAGCACACAGTGGTATCAAAACTCGCAGAGACACCCCCAAGAGACTGTAATAAAAAATGTCCTACACAGTGTTATCAGCTGCTACATAAACAAGTGGGGAGGTCCACTTAATTAATGTTAATTGTTCAAAGAGACATCTTAGCTCATCTATGCTCTCGTAGCTTGATGAAAGCAAAGACAGAGGCAGATCCTCCACCAGTGGATGTCCAAGCAGTGTCCAAGTGTGTCGTCCTGGCAGGTCTACAGAACACCCCGAGTCTGGCTCCAGATAAAACAGTCCAACATGCAGATAGATTTCCTATACTTGCTGTCTGCCAGGCCGGTTTCCTGGACATGTGAACGGCATTAGAGGAGAAATTGGAAGCCATGTTGGGAAATGACAAGAGAATAGAGCCATCTCTCCCCTTTCCTCTCTTTTTATTCCTGCTTAAGAACAATCATTTTGAGCTCCTATTGGAGATTTATTATGCCAGTATGGGGGCTGTTAATTGCAATAGCACATGAAAGAGTCCTTTCTTTCCCCTCCTGATGATTGCAGATCAAGCCCTAACCTAAGCTGAGCTGGCTGGTTGTTGCTGTGATTGAATGGCCCCAAATCCAACAACACACTAGGGCTGTGCCAAATCCCTGTTCCACAATATGTTTGTTTTCCCCTCTGTTGAAACAAAGAACACAGGTTTGTGAAACAACTAAAGGGTTAGTGAGTGAGCTGTGATAGGGAGCTATGTCCCCTCAATGCCTGGATATACCTGAGTTGAAGGAGGGTGCTATAATATTTGTGTGTACTGTATGTGCATATACAGTAAGATCTATTGTGCTTATATGCAAACACACACAAAAGTGTGTTTGGCCTGTGTAAGTGTGTGCACGGCATGGGTGTATGCACGTGAACATACATGGTGACAATTGGCTCGAACCCCGCAGAGCTGACGGCATTGTGATGACCTCAGCCAGCACAGCACACTCTGGTGCCATTGGCTCAAGTATCACATGGAATGGCACATGGCTCCTGGTACTGAGCTGACCTGCCTGCCTGTTTGCCTACCTGCCAGAGGAAAGGCCGTTGGCCAATCCAATTTCCAGCAGATTAACCTAATCTGAAAGTTCAGCTCACCCTGTAATCTTAAACAGCAGCAGCAGGGACCTTCCTCCCCACCTATCCTTAACTAATTTCTCTCCCTTCTTTTCTCCTTTCTCTCCCACTGTCCTCACCTAGAAGGAACTATCGAATGGGGGGGGGGGGCAGAGGGATGGATGAGTGCAAGAAGAGAAGGAGGGAGGGAAAGAGGGATGGAGAGAGGAAGGCTGGTAATTATTTCCAAAGGTCATTCTGTTAATGACTACCTGCTTGGCTAATGAGATTCAGCAAAGCTCCCTCACCATGTTTCACCCTGCGTATGTTTCACCCATGTGCCGAGATGTGTGAGAAGCACAGGTGTGATTTCAGCCCAGTGACAGTCCACTGGAGGGAGGCAGGGAGGGAGGGAAAGTAAGGGGCTGGGGATGGTGTAAATGAAGTAACATAAAGGGAAAGTAAATGAAGTGGGTATATCTGGGAGATAGCAAAAAGAAATATGTTGTAGCATATCAGTTCACTGCATGCCTTGCACAGTGTTTCGGTTAGCAATAAAACATGATTTTCCACATAATCTAAATAGTATTACTAATTTTTTATTTACCTAAAAAATCCTTCTTTCTATCAATTTAAACTCCCCTTTCTCTGCTTTCTCATAATATTCTTGCAAGTCAACAGGACATGTGATCTCACTCTCAGAAGTGCCAGTGTGCTCATGTTCTGCCTCGCTCTTGTGAAAATATTTTCCAGCATGTGTGCTATTCTGTGTGCTTATTTGGTTTCTAAACAGCATGGAGAACATTAGCCTTAAGGAGTTTTCTGTGTTGATCTGCTCACTGAATGACTTCTTCTCATGGCTCTCAAATACTGTATAATTACTCCAGCTTGAATGCCTTCACTAATTTATCCTCTACGACTCTGACATGTGTCAGCATCCAAGAGAAATAAGGGAGTCATATCATATCTCCTGTCTTACAGTTGTCCACAGTAATTTTGTGTGGAGTCGTTCTGAGGTTTTAGGATAGGGTACATGTGGTGTAACATGGGGTGGAGGTGAGGGGTTGGGTTGTCACAGCGATCACAGTGCCTCAGTGTTTACTAGTGATTAAGACATCGGCAACATGGCTTGTTTTTCCTTGTGAGCTGAGGATTAAGGTCCAAAGATGCTTTGACTGACTAAGTAAATTAACCTTGTGGCATTGGCAAGCTAACAGTATAGCAGTTTGTTAAAACAAAGACTCTGATGACAGTCCGTGTACATGCTACAGCACATCTTCAAAAAGAAAAGATGCTAGTTAGTATATGAGGTTGAGAATTATATGTTGCAGAGCGGGCGAGAGAAATTGTATCACTGTCAGTAACTTTTCACACACCTCTACCTTCAATTCAAACTTTTTATTTACAGCGTTAACAACAACGGTAAAGGCTCTGGAAGTCTTTCACAGAGTTACAAACAAGCTCAAAGGTTGGTGGTAATAATAAAACAGCTACCACATATTATATAGATGTGAAACGGCTTTCCGCTGTTCAAAGTGTCGTGAATTCCACTAACAGAGGCGTGCCTTTGTCGCTCTCCTTTTCCTGTCTACACACCCCTCTGTCCTCTTCGGTTTGTACTTGAGGCTTAGGAAGATAGAAAATTGTTTGTTCTAATAGAACATAGAAAAAGGGTGACAGGACAAAAAGCAGAAAGCCAAAACGTGAGAAATTTTTGTCCGTGTTTTCCTCTAAAGGAGTCCACTACATTTCCTCCACACTTCCATATGATTGGCAACATGCACTGAACTCACCACATAAAAGCTACTTTGTTAGATGGTCAAAATAAAGCAGACCAAAACAACCACCACCACCAGTCTCGTTTATGTGATGTACTATTTTTCTAATAAATCCCTCAAAAAGTGGTAGTGGTCTAAAAATAGTGTGCAGTGAAGCTAAAAATAGTTGCCTAGCTGGCGGTCCATGCTGGGAGAGGCTGGAAGAATAGGCATGGAATCTCTCTCTCCCTCTCTCTCTCTCTCTCTCTCTCTCTCTCTCTCTCTCTCTCTTTCTCTCTCCCTTTCACTCCCCTCTCCTTGTGTTTGAAACAGGGTGGGTGGGGGTTGTTTTTGAAACAGAGGAGTGAGTAAGCGAAGTGTCAGGGTATTCATTCAGCCTCTGTCTCTCTCTCTCTTTCTGAGAATCGACCGTGAAGAGTTGCCCTCGGCGACCACATGCATAAGACCATTGGTCTGAGACCCTGCGGTGCCTATAAACATTTGATCCCATGGATAAAGAAGTCTATTATTTAATTCACTTGTTTTTCTCCCCCTACACTTTACCAAACAGAGGCTTTCTGTCTGGTTGTTTTCAAAAACGTTTTCATTACAGTGTAAATACATTTTTGGAAAGTTATATTATCTTATTTTATGTCAATTGAATTAAGTGCATATTATTCAGCAGGTCGGCCTATGATACAAGTGGCGAACCCTGAGAGGTGTTACCCTCACACGGCTAAGTTAGTCTTCTCACACAGCTCAACATTGTCTTGAGGCTGGCACACTAAAACACATCTGTCTGCGGCGCCAGCCTCAGACATAAAGAGAGCAAGTTTACTGAGTTTCTATTTTATAGTCTATATGCCTCTTACACTTTTAAAAGAGGCTAAAAGCACGATGACAGATAATGTATATGATCTAAAGGCTGAGCATTTTATTCCACATCAGACACCCGCTGCCCAGAAAAGCAGAACCTCAAACAAGAAACTAAGTAGCACTTGGATCGCTGTCAGAGGTGTTTTTTAAGGTCAATATACTGAAGCGGAAGTCTGAGGTACTCACACCACAACAACAAAAAGAGGTTTTAAAAATAGACTGTTTGAAATGTGCCAATATGTGGTCCCTGTGGTGTGGAGTGGTGAAAAAGGCAGGCCACTTCTGAGGCCATGCTGCCAAAAGGCAAGACTTTTCCACTACACAGCCCAAAACAATTCACGCCAGCCATTAAGATGAAATGATGCCTTGTTCTTTGAAACTATTTGTGGAAAATTCAGAATAATGAAGATCTATTTTTATAGATGGCATTCCCTGCCCTGCCTGGAGCCTTCCCCCTGGCCTCAGCCCCTCCCCTGCTATGATTGCTGCTTTAGGCAGGGTGTGGAAACTCAAGGTCACAGTATAGAGGTCAACCGGCTGGTCATTGTTACTCAAGGCCTCCCTCAGGCTCCCTTTTCCTGCTGTGGCACCATGCGATAAGAGACAGAGAGACAAAAGACGATAAGTGACGATTGGTGGGGGGACAAAGAAGGAACAGAGGATAGCTGGAGGGGGACTTAAAGTTTTACACTGTTACTATCTGATGATAACATAAAGTATGTAACTGAAGGCTTTATTGATAATGCCAAAGTGCAGTCACATAGTGACATGTGTGACATAAACTGCTTGTTTAGCATTACAGTGTATAAAGCAAGTATGTGAGTGTTTTCAACACACAATTTAGCCTTGGCGAATTGATTTTTACGTTGAATCAGAAATACATATAGACTCATTCTCATTTCTCTCATTTGAATAGAGACGTATGCAACTGGAGTGTAGACTGGATGAAAGATGGGTAGGTTGAGGGTGCAGACATAAGTGCCCTCTTTATTCAGTTTCACTGAGCTGGCATTGTGTTGCATAATGTCTATCTGGGCAATTATACAGTGTAGTGACTAGTCTGAATGACCACTTTGTTCCCAGGGCCTGGATGCTGCTGTAGCAAACAGTGTTGGATTCTGACATGTGCTTAGTGTTTGTCTATTCCATATGGGAAACACTGCACCATCTGGTATTGTGCTGTGTACTGGCTAGCTAAGACTATCTGTCTGTGAGTGGGCTCTCATGTGCAGTGGGCTCTTCTTAATGGTGATTTTTGCACATGCACCATCGCAATGCCACAGTTTGGAGAAATGTGGAGGAACCTTGTTGCTCACAGTACCCTTTCTGTCTCTTTCACTTACTCTTAACACTTGTCTCTATTTTTTGCTCTACTTCTCACTCCCTTTTTTAGTGTTTAGTCAATCTAGTAATCCCTAGACAGCTAGTAATTACGTAGTTAACCAGCATTATTACTAAACACACAACCACTTTGACCAGGGATGATGGATCCCAGATGCTAGTCTTTGATTCCTGATTATAGTGCAGCAGGCACCAGGAGTAAGGGGCTTCAAAGCCACCAAATCATTGAAATGTCGTTGTTTTTCAAACGTCGGCTCAACCAGTGCATAGGGATGCATAGCTGATGACTGCAAAAAACAGGCAGGGACAGACTGTGATTTGGGGGTCCCATTCCTCAAATTGGTAACCTACAAAATCCAAAAAACCATCTCCCCCCAAATGCTCAATCACACAGATACACACACTCACACACACCATGTAGCCATCATCCATGGGCATGCCCCTCGACATGGTCCTGGCATGTTCAAACCACGCTTCATGAAACTGTGGCCTTCTTGCCTTTGGTCTGCCATCTGCTTCCAATAAGCTAAGCCAGCCTGATCCCTCTGATGTTCCCTCCACTCTGAGAAGCAGAGTGAAAGAAAGAGTGAGCGAGAGAGACAGAGAGAGTGAGGGGGAGAGACAAAAACGAGAGCAAGTAAGAATAAGCCAGACAGACAGAAAAAGAAATAGAAATAAGGAGAATGAGAGCACATCTCAAACATACTATTACCCCATCCCTGCCGCCAGCAAGGCCACCCTGAGTGTGCTTATTGTACAGTGGTGCTGGGGGGTCTTAATCCACAGCGGGTCCACTTCATGACCACCTCCATCTTGTTATTTGTGATGGAAAGGGACAATGTTTCTCCCCACTGCCTCACCCCTACTGACACTAAGCCACATTGCTCCTTACCAATCTGCGCTGACGAAATTGAGTTTGTCAATTGATAAAAGCAAGAGAGCTCCCTGTTGTCCTGTGGTTTTCCAAACTTTTCCTTTTTTCTCACCATTTTCCCCTAAAAAAATCATGATTTAAGTCTTGTAAGTTAGTGTAAAGACCAGTCCAAGAAAATGTACTATATTTTTTTAAGTTAACCGTGCCATATTCCATTCAGACTTTTGTACGTGAATTTAAAAAGCCTATTTTATTATTGTAGCCCCTAGCATTAGATGACATTTTCTTAAAGATTATTTGGGAACCCATTTAAATTCCATTGTGATTTAGTTTTGGGTTCTAAACCAGTTACTGAAAAGACTGTAGTGCATACTGTAGGTGCACCCCGTAGTCACACTCAACCTACACCAATTCTCGTACATTCTGAAGGCAGTTCTGTACAATTTGCATACTGTCATGTCTTCAAGGAGTATCTCTGATAGTCAGAGTGAATCAATCTGTTCTCTACTGTTTTTAACATTGTGACAAACAGAGGCTGAGACCCTGCCAGGCAAAGCTGTTTATTTCACTACGATTTTATTATATTTTAACAGCACAGCAAACATTATTAACAATAAGTGGCACAGTTATTAATGCTTTTTATATTGTGCTCGTCTGTCAGCGACTTGTTTTCCATCGACTGATGAAATATACTGCAAAACCATAAACTGCTGCATTTATTGTGGAAAACTCTTTGTGTCCTGGTACTATACTATCTTCTTTCATAAGTCTTGGTTTTGCTTACAATAGTATGTGTATTCTGAAGACCATACAGTGTTGGCAAAGATATAAAAGGCCTATTATAAACTGGCTGTTTTTGTAGAGGGTTTTTGCACTGTTGCTGTCGGCCATTGGGTTGAAGACATTGAGAAACATTCACTGGCCTGGCTGTCGCCAATAGCCATAAACACAATATTGAATGTGTCCTACCCTTCAGCCACTGCCAAGATAACTGCAGAGGGGAATGGTCAGCAATGAAGCTCTTTCCAAACACAACCCATCAACTAGCCAGAGTCTATCAGAAATAAAGATGTACCCATCAAGCCAACAATGTTTTGACTAAGCTTCTATCGAGACGTGGTAGTATTGGAGAAAATGACAGGAAGACGACAGAGGTAGGGAGAGGCTGAGCAGCAGACTGAGACGGCAAGATGGGGGCAGAAAGACGGATAGAGGGATAGAGAGGGTGAGCAGGGTGGCAGAATGCCGAGCAGACGGATCCTGGTATGGCAGGAGCTCTGAGCAGGCGTCAGCTGTCCCTAGCAGACCCCCTGGGGCCACCCAGAATTCACACCCAAATACTCTCCACAGTCTTTCTCAAGAGCTACATGAAGTTATCACCCACACCCCAAACTATGAAATGAGTATAAGGCTGGACTTTTTTTTTACAATTATAACATCAGAGAACTCAAATCTTTGATGAATTAACTAACACCAAGCAATAGACAATGTGAATCAGTTCCCTTGTAGTTCACTTAGACTCTGATTATCTCAGTTTAGCCCAGGTTGCCTCTTAGCCTTGCTCACTGTAGTCCTGTAGTCCATCTTAGCCCACTCTAGTCTGGGCCAGCCTAGCTGAGGGTGCAGAGCTGAAGGGTACTGATGAGACGGGTGTCTAAGTATGTAGGACGCCGTGTCTATGCTGTGCCTGCTTCACACAGGCCCTGTGACAAGTCGAGTCATGAGGGAGCATCATGAAGAAGGAGTTTAATTAGGAGCAAGCCTCCAAAGGGGCCACAGAGAAAGACACAGAGCCAAGCAAGCATACACAGCTATTTTGCAGTCCTTTCTCTCTGTCACACTTTTTCTCCTTCGTCTCTCTCACATATACTGTACTCACTCTCTGTAGCATGCCCGGTGACTGTTCACATCGAAGTAGTTGTAGCTTTGTAGCTTTTTTCTCTCTCTTCACCCCATTTCTCCATCAATCCTTCTCTCTTATGAACTGTTTTCTCACTTCACTGTATGTCCACATGTTTTTGTCTTTTTTATTTCAAAATAAACAGTTTGACTTCCTGATAAGTACAAAAAAAGAAAAAATCATTAATTAATGAATGGTGAAAAATGTCACTTTTGTAAACAAAGGCAATAAAATGGCTATAACTTAAATACTTCTCCATGAAAAGTTTTCCTTTTATGCCAGCAGTCATTTTGTAAGAATAAAATAATGAGCATTTCTTTATAAAACTGAAATTCCCAGTTCCTTGATAAATTGAATAATTTTAATATGAGAATGATAATTTGGGTGAATGTTTTGTGCATAAAATTCTTGGCACAAGTGAACTGCACCAAAGTGTTTTTGTTTAATCCTCATCCTATTAGCATATTCCCCAAAGACTCTATTTTCATGCCAGCTCCTCGTACCCATACTCCTGTTTCTTTCAATATAAGGGTAGCAGCTCTTTTTCCAATGATCATTATTCTCTCAGTCATTTTGAAATAAATGTCTTTGATGTGTCTTATATAGTGATGATGTCACAGAATAACAGCCTTGTAACGAAGCCTTGTTTGGAGCAGCAGCCGATGACTCTGTGGAGCAGAGCCGTGGAAATACATAACAAATTCAGGGCACAGATAAAGCAATGGGCTATTAGAGAAGGGGAAAATATATAGGATGACAAGAGCAGGGCGGCAGGGTGGTGAGCGAAAGAATGAGAGGCCCTTCTATGGCTATATGAGCACTCCAACGGATCTGATTGGTTGTTGGGTTGTGTGTCAGCCTTTGGCAACAGGTGTGATGTCTTTAAACAGGTGGACATAACTGGGATGGGTAGCATACCGCCCTTGTACCGCACCCTAAATGTGCTGAGCCCTGCTGGAAAGCTAAGCCTGGGCCACATGCTTCAAAGTCATATAACACTCATGCCCTGGCTCCCTGCACCCCATCAACACCCAACGCAACCATTGCCCAACCCCCTGCCAGACCACCAGCTCAGTTGCCTCATATGGGTGTCACCTTTACCCCAGCCCTCGTTCTCCCCTCCCGGCTTCTTCCTAGAATGGAGGTGAATCTCTCGTGCAGTCTGTGCTGGTGGTGGTAGGTGGTGGAGATCTGTGCAAGTAGGAAGAAAAATTGTTTTTTTCTTGCGTGCATTCTCATGTGAACAGAAAAAGGCCAGTGGTTCAGCTCTTGTCAGTTCGATATGATGCATCGCCAAGGCCGGAATGAAACTACACAAAAGAAATAAAAAGTTTTACATCTCACGCCTTTGCCGAAAAAGACAGCATGCTAAACCTCTGCAACCCCTTTGTTCTTTTGACTCATCCACCTCAGATAGAGCAAGAGTGCCTGATTCACTGTAGGTCTGTTAGAAGTCAGATCTCCTGCATCGCCTTGGTTGATTTGTTTGGTGTGATTTCCTGAAGACTGTCAAAGATGTGAGAGACGCTTTCAAATTCAGAATTCCAGATTTCCACTCTAGGGGCCAAGTGAGGATTCAGAGAGAGAAGAGGAGAGCCAGCAAATGTTGACACGCTTACAGTAGCTGCCTCGCCACGAGACGCCTCAGGAATCAAACAGTTATCGCGCACACAAAAGAAGCCCTCTAAGTTCACTAAAACCACACTCAAAACAGGCCTTTGTTGTGCTGACATGAGAGATGACTGGATTGTTATTTGTTTTCTAAGCAGGCAGATCGCTCCATGTCACTTCTACTGCTGGTTGTGATCGAGTAGCTAGCACTCGTATATCTTCCGTGAGTGAGTACTGACAGAGACAAACAAATGAGAGGAAGAAGTTCACTGAGATTAACTTATCTTAGCATCTATCTTCCTCCTTTCTCCTGCTCAGTCTCTCTTTCTTTTTTTCTCGACGCTAACACCCACTCTCACACACCCACACATGCACACACAAACACAGACTCATTCCCCTCTTTCCCCTCCCACACACACACACACGCGCGCGTGCGCACACACACCAGTAGACACATACACACACTACAACATATACAGAGAGAGCGAGAGAGACACACACACTTGATCAGCATCAAATACAGGGTGTGCTAAAGTAAATTTAATTACGTCTGTCTGATATGGAGCTTCAGATGAAAGTAGGAGAGCAGTGTGAAGCGACGACTGCACAGACAGGAGCAGGCCCATGATATTCCTCCTGTAGACTAATCTCCCTTTATTAAAGCCAGGAGGAGAGAGGGAAGGAGGGGAGAGAGTGAAAGGGGGGCGAAGAGGAGGGGGGGGGGTGTCTTTGATGAAATCTCTAACTGTCAGCTACTGTACTTTTCTTCTCTTCCATCTTTGTCTCTCACTTTACGAGGCAAATGAACACAGCACCTATCGGTACATGCTCAAGCAAACATACCCTCGTGCTATCACACACAGTAATGTGCTCTGAAACTTATCCCTGTTGTTATGGTTGTCAACAATATCTAAAAAAGGACAGAGGCAGCTCTCTCCCTCTCTCTCCCTCTCCCTCTTACGCTCTCTTTGTCTGGTGAGCGAGTGGAGAGTGTGCTTTTCTGCCTGTCTGCTGTTTTCTGGCCACTCTAACGGGGGCAGGTGGCCATCAGGTGGCCAAAACAGAAACTGCCACATTTAATAGCACATACAGTATACCACAGTCATGAACTCAAGCACCTCAACTGTATTTTAATTCTATTTCATGTCCCACTGATGATTATGGTTGTAAAATGTGTTTTACTTTTATGACTTTTTTCCTTTTCCTGTGTAATTATGAGGTTTCAAGGTCCTATGATTTGTCATTTGGTCAAGAGTTTAATCATTTGTTATGTCTTGTTACTGGATGCGATTAAATCCTCTATGCCATCTTGAATGTTTAGCTGCATGTTTGCTTGTTCAAAAGCAGCCAGTGCCACCCTATGTTGATGGAGGTTAGAATGGAGCCTGCCAAAATGATTCATTGAAAAGGTTAAAGATCTTTTGTAGAACCATTTCTCATAGAAAAAAAGTGCATTGGAAATCTATTCATTTAAAATAAATGAAGATATACTCTCTAAATGGTTTTCCAATCTTCCTCTAATTGGACGTCTTTTATCAGGATCGATTCTAAAAGATGCCTCCTCACAGTTCATCACCACACCCCCATCCCTACCCCAAAACCCTTCAACTATGTTGTGCAACTGCTCTGTTTGCAGACATTGAGAAAGAAGGGCCTAAACGGCTGTGACAGCCCAGACCCCGACGCAGACGACTCGGTCGGCCACAGCCCCGAGTCCGAGGACAAGTACAGGAAAATAAACGAGGACATTGATCTGATGATCAGCAGACAGAGACTGTGTGTAAGTACCTCTTGTTGAACCCCGAGCCTTCCTCTCACCTTTCTCTCCTTTCTTTCCTTTTTCCCCCCCTATGCTTTCTGTCGCTGCGTCCTCGTCTCCTCGTTTTCGTCATCTGTTTCTACCACCCATCTCTCCGTCCCTTCATCTGTGTTTCCCTCCGTCCGTCTCTGTGGTTGTGGGACCTGGCAGGCATTGAGCAAGAAGGAGAACAAAGGTGGCGAGAGCCCGGAGCTCGAGTCTGCTCTCATCCTCACCCCACGCACTGAGGAGAAATACAAACAGATTAATGAGGAGTTTGATCACATGATTAAAACTCATAAGATACCTGTAAGTACTGGGTTGACGCTACGCAGCACCCTCAGCAGGCTAACAAAATGCTGACTGGCCTGTAACTGTTGAGCTAACCCAGCTAACCACCATTGTTTGTCACTAGACTAAATACACAAAGTGAGAGTGAGAGTAAGACTAGAGTAAGATTAGATTGTATACTTACATTGAAAAATAAATCACAGTTATTTGATTTTGCTTGATTACATTGAGGAACGGTCCTCTAATTTGACATAACTGTAACCATAACAAGCAGGCATTTTCACTACAGTAATTGTAGACTTTCTCTCATGACAAATTTTAACCTTACTGGGTTCCCTCCTTGAACCAGTTACCCATAATGCCTTGCCTGGCTCTCAGGGGAGGTGTGGTCTGCATGTGCTTTTCCTTTTTCCTGCACAAAAACACAGCGCTCAGTCACCCGCAACAACAAGGACAGACACTGTGGCAATGAAACAGTGGCAGACATTCATAAACTCTTAAGCATATCTCCATACTGCACAAAACTCAATTATCTCTCCTCCTTGCTGAAATAATTGAAGGCAAAGTCTTCAGTAGCCTAACAGCATCTTTAAAACAGCATGTTTGTTAATGGCCGTAGACAGGTCAAGACATGTCAGCAGCTGGATTTATATTATATAGTGTTAATTTCACAGAAGAATCTAATCCATAACCAACTGCCAGAAACCACAAAATAAAGGCTGCTTTCTATGTAAACTGAGCCTGCCCTTCATTCAGAAAGCACCATATTGGAATGGTTAGAGCTCTAGCCTTACAGAGAAAGAGATAATTCCATGGTAGATAATTCAGAGAAGAACAGTAGTGTCTAAGCCGCGTGGAGCAGGGGGAGATGTGGTTAGAAGCAAGGCAGGGGTTGGTGAGCTGGTGTGGCGTGGCGGGGTGGAGTGGGTTTGGGATCGGAGCTGGGTGGGGATGGGGGTGGAACAACAGGGGTAGTGGTGTTGGGGGGTGGGGGGTGGGGGGGACTCAACAAGTGGCAGTTCAGTGTGTGGTCAGGGTGGCTGCCAAGCACTGGGCCTCCGGATTGCAGGAGACTGTTGAGGGGACTGTGGGGAGAGGTGGAGGAGGAAGATGAGTGAAAACAGGAAGGATGGCACCAGTTAAAGGACAGCTTACAGACGGGGCCCTTACACCCAGCGATGGTGTGTGTGTACACGCAAATGTGCACACAGAGAAAGTTCCTCCACTCTTAAAAAACACCGCACAGAGAAGTCAAAAAGTATAAAAACTCCAACAAGGAATCCGAGATGGAAGAAATGACTGAAAGTCTCAAAAAATAAAACAGAACCAGAGCCAGCCCCTCACTGGTTATAAAAGAAAGCATCCATAGCTTTTGGCTAGCCCACTCCTGTGTAAAGTTGCAGTAAAATTGAAACGTGCAGAGGTCTACAATGAAATACGGATAAAGTAACCATCTTTGTACTTTGAAATAATATTTGGCCTGCAAAAAGAACATTAGCAAGGAGGAGTAAATTGAAGAAGACGAAGCAGTGCTAGGGCACATATTCCACATCATCGTAAGCCTGGCTGATGATCCCCCTGATGCGCTCGCTCCATGGCTCTGAGACACATGGCAGTAATTTAGGGTCCTATTTTCTACTTCCTAAAGCTAACACGCAGGATCAACCACTTCCAGGGCACTCCCAAGGTTAAGCCCTTCTGCCAAGTGACACAATAAACATGACAAACTAGACGCCTGGGGCCGGTAGGCTACCTCTGCTCATGTTCCTGATGAGACTGCTGACTGATCTGAGTCTACCACTTAAAACACTTTGCATTAGCTCCATGTGACAGAAAAATAAATGATTCCTAATTGCATTCAGTTCTCCAGTCTTGAAGCTACTTTTGCAAGAAGTACTACAGACTTATTTAGTGAGGTGAAGACAGACTGAATTATCTATAGCTCTTTTAGAACGGTGGGATGCCATTGGCTTTATTCCCAGTAAACCAACATCTTCTTATTTCTTTAATGTAATAAACCAGGAATGTATTTCAGGGAATATAAATGCAGTCACCACAGTATCATATTTGCTCAGGTCAACTTTTTGCCTTCACAATGACAAATCAGGGCGGCACGGTGGTGCAGTGGTTAGCACTGTCGCCTCACAGCAAGAGGGTTCTCGGTTCGACCCCACCTGTCGGCTGGGGGCCTTTCTGTGTGGAGTTTGCATGTTCTCCCCGTGTCCGCGTGGGTTCTCTCCGGGTACTCCGGCTTCCTCCCACCATCCAAAGACATGCAGGTTAATTGATTATTCTAAAGTGTCCGTGAGTGTGGATGTTTGTCTGTCTCTGTGTGTGTCAGCCCTGTGATTGACTGACGACCAGTCCAGGGTGTACCCTGTCTCTCGCCCAATGTCAGCTGGAATAGGCTCCAGCACCCCCGCGACCCTCTACAGGATAAGCGGTGTAGATAATGGATGGATGGAATGACAAAACATGTAAGGGGCAAAACTTGAATTCTTTACAGAAATATATTGGTAGCCTCCAAAGTAGCCTGGATCAAGTTGGAATGACAAAGTATTGGCATCCCATATATTATCTTGGGGGCAATTTGAATAACTGGGAGAGGAGTTTTCTAGGTGCTTACCCTTTCGCTTTTGTGCAGTGCTCCCTTTCACCATCCACACCGCCTTGTCTTTGTTCTAAGAAGTTGTTCTCTGTACCATTCATCTATGCATGGCTGTCTATTGTTAGTTGTCCATTTAACTTGGTTGTCTCTGTCTTTTTTCTTTTGCCTGCTTCTGGAGTAACACTGTAGATAGTCAAAGGATTTTAAATATCTTTGTGTTGTTCAATCACTGCAGTTGTTGGTATCTTAAATCTAATCAAGCTTGTGTCTGTGTCTCTCTTTTTCCCTCTCTTTCTCAGCAGGCCGTGCCCCCATCGAACTATGACATGCCCGTGTCCATTCCCGTTAGCAACCAGAACAATCTCATTTACAGTCATCCCAGTGGTTCCCTAGGCAACCACAACCTGTTGCCACTGGCGCACCATGGCCTACAGAGAAACAGCATGTCCCCCGGAGTTACTCACAGACCCCCCAGTGCAGGTAACACAGGTTGAGCCTCACATGCACTCATGCACCCATGTACACGCTATTATCCCATCTGTCTATCTTCTCAACTGTGTGGGTACCTGTCTGTCATGCTAACAGACACACACATGAAATGCGTGATTTATTTTATGACAGCTACCCGCAATATTCCACCTAAAGGCAGTGAATGAATCTAAAGTCATACCCCTCCAGTATATATTCACATATTGCCTGCTCAGTATTTTCTTCAAAGTAAGTTGATGATTTAATATCATATTAAATCCCAACCCACAGTCTCGTTGATTTAGTGTGAGGTTCGACACATGGGATGTCTAGACCTATGTATAGGCATTGAGTTGCTGGTGACATAAGAAAATCAGTCCTGTTGGTTTGTTATTGTTGTCCAAAGTCCTTTTTCTGTCCCTCTGGTCTGAAGGCTGCTGCCCACACCCTCACCCTGTCATTACAACTGGATGCTATAAGCGCCAGCACAAACTAAATATGAGTTTTGGCGCTCGTACCGTCCACACCAAACCACACACATTTTGGACCCTCCCACTCTTCCACCTCACATGGCTTAAAAATAATAATGTGTCATTTTTCTTGGACAGCGGCTTAATGTATCTCCTCGCAGTGTCCAGTTGTTCAGAGTGTTAAGGTTTGAGTGGGAAGCAGTATTACTTCTGGTATCAGTACACATATGATGTACTGACACACACACACAAACGCATACACAGTGGATTGTGATTAAATTGAGTTAGCTTCTGAAAGGCCAGCAAGGTAAGAGACAGGAGGCATAGTGGATGTTACGTGGGTGTATCCTCTAATGGTGTTCTCTCTTTTTCTCTCCTCTCTCTTTCATCTTTCAGGTGGCCTCATGGGTGCTGACCTCACCACTGGCGCAGGCACCAGTGCTGGTAAGAATGGCCTCCTCTTCTCACACACAGTTGTCTGCTAACACACACACACCCACACACATACATGGCACACACTCACCCACTCTGGGCCATAAAATGCATGACTAATAGTAACCCAAACCCAAGTGGAGATTTTGTCCATGATGTGTTGATGTTAGTGGTCGTGGAGTTCATCTGGGAATGTTTGCCCAGAGCTGGGGCTGTGACACATCCTGCCTGCGTTCAGCTATAAAACGGTAGAACAAGTGGGGGGAAACAGAAATAAAATTGCACTATATACTGAAGCAGCAGAGTGACTGACGGGCAGTCAGAAGAGATGCTGGACTTTTGAATGCACAGTTCAATTTTCTCTATTTCTCTGAACGATGAGACATCTCTTTATTTCTGCCGCCTCTTGGATTTGGATGTAAATTCAAAATGACAACACCCATAGCTCCCATTTGGAGCAACTTGTTTTGCCACACAAACTCGCTACACAGTAACTGCTATCATATGTGTGCAACCAAATTAATTCAATGTTTGGAATGGCTCACCATACCATAATGATCCCGTGGAGAGTGGAGCAAACCATGTTTGAGGAACATGCGTAAGGAATCTTATGTGTTAGCTTCTGTGTGTGTCAATGGGTTTGCCCTGAGGACATATAAGGCCCAAGTTTATGGCAAAGAGACTCCCTTTTAAAGGGTTAAATTTTACAGCCTCGCCGTACAGTGCAGAGTGTAAAAATGGGGGGGAGGGGGGTCAGTGGGGCACAGCTGGGCAGCCCTGTCTGGCCCCTAGGGCTCCATCACAAGGGGTCAACGCCTGGTTTCTCTGTCTGGTCACTCATCCCACACACAACAGGACCATTTGTTGTGGCGTGTGTTCCGACGACGGCGTGCTGCAGAGCATGCTTCAAATGTAGCCTTTGTGTCACTACGCCGAAGGAACAGAGGCGCTCTGTGAGAGCTGTGTGTCGCTCAGCAGCAGCGAAAAACACGATGTGGAGAGAGAGTCATGTGGGAGCTAAAAGATTCCATTCAAAGCTCTCTTAAATCTCATCTAGGGGGAGAGAGAAAGAGCATGTGGGGGGGAAACCCCAGTGATGAATATCCACTGATGGTGGAAGCATGTGTGCAAAGGAGAAACAGTGGGGGCACACAGATGGAAGTGGAACTTGGTCAGCCATTTTAATGATGTTCCTCTAAGTGACTCAGTGTGAGGTGGCCCAGCCACTGTGGCACCACAAAGACTGTTTTAATGTTCTTTTTCTCCTCATGGTAAGTTTTGATAAGCTGATTGTACAAGTAGCTGTCTGGCCCGTGTATGAGTGTCTTAAGTGGCGTGGAAGGAGTCTTGCATGTGTGTCTGCGGATGTGTGTATGTGTGTGTGGTTCAGCCATGTACATAAACACAACACCTATGTGTCTCAGATGTCATGGTTCCACTGTAAAGAGAGAAAATGATGACTTTTAAAGCCTAGCTCACATGTAATTAGCATTACCTGGAGTCCTACTGTAGTTTGGAAGGATTGCAGAAGTCATTTGTGTCTTAATCTCATAAGAATCGGCCATGTCCTCAATCTACAAAGTTATAATTCTACGGCTGATTACCTACCATATTTCACCAAACACAGGTCTTCTGATAATTTTAATTTAGTGTGAATTCTCATCTCAGTAAATTGTCTATTAAAATATATTTCACATTTCAGTAGTCCATTTGAACAGCCTACTGATGTAGTATTCATGACTTTGTAACTGGACATCTTCAAATAGATCTGACTTCACAAGTTGTGACACACATTTTTAAAAACCCACCTGCTTTTTTAGTATGCTATTTATAACATTTATGAAGTTGCAATAAGCGCAAAATCATTCACCATTTTAAAAAAAGAACAAGGCAAAGTCCATTTTTGTTGTTAGTTGCCTAGCAACAGTGTTTTCATGACTTAAACTACTTAAACTCCAAGCATATTGTGTATTCGACTTCCCATGTAGCAAATGCAAACTTGAGAGTTCCTTTTCATTGCAGCATTAGCATGAATATGCACAATGTTTCAATCACATCTGGAGATCATCCTTGAGATTTGGCCTGTAAATTTAATTGAAACACAGACTTTTTGTTTATCCTGTGCAAATGCGCCGTATGAAACCCAGACGTGGGGGTAAAGTCTAAATCACACGAGGTCCCCAGGTAATTCTAGTCAAGTGCAAATAGGGCATGTTACTGAAAGGCTGAGTCATCATGTCTCTTCTATGGAAATATTGTGGGAAGTGTGTATGTGCATGTGTATGTTTGCTCATTTATATACAGTATGTGTTCAATCTGTCAACTCCTTTGCTGGCTAGGAGAGAGCGTGAGGTGAGGAAAGAAACAGAACGTGAGTGAAAGAGAGAAAAAGAGCTGATGAAGGGAGCGCCGAACCAAGGCCCCAGCTTGTAAAAATCTCCCACCTCCGTTTGTGCAATTATGTAGCTGTCATCTATGCTCCGATCAGCACTCTGCTCACCAAAGCACCGCGAGGAATTAACGAGAACCTCTTGTCACCTCTCACCTTGATCGCACACCAATTACTCCCTCAAATGAGTTACACACAAGGTACATCTTTAAGATATCTCTGGTCAAAATTACACCGAAAAACAAGATAAAAAGCATACATACAAGAACTGACAACAATTCAGGTTCAGTAGATCAAACAATGTGTATCTCAATCTTGGCAGCACCTCGCACCAACTGCACAAGTTGTGAGCGTGAGTGTGACACTTTGGTTCAGTTGGAGAATTCAGGGTTGAATGCACATTTGGCCAAACCGCAACGGAAGAGTGTGTGTGTATGCGGAATAGAATGGAGCTTGCCTGTTAGACCACAACAGGACATCAGAAATTTGTTCAGTAACAGTAAAATGTACATGAGTTTAACCACACCTCTCCTTTGTGTGTGTGTGTGTGTGTGAGAGAGAGAGAGAGAGAGAAAGAGGTGAGAGAACGAGCACCCTAGGGGGGGCTTTGTCAAACACATGCATCTCGTGTGCGCCTTTAGAGACAGATTGCAATCCTTCAGCTTTGACCTCAGCTGTCCCCCCGCACCTCAGAAATAGCACAAAGCTGTTTATCTGAATCTCATTTCAGATGTTGTTCTGTATGTGTGATTTCTATACACCAGCAAAAGAGACTCCTGGCTGGGCTGTGTTTAATTTTGGTACTTCCTCTAAACGGTTGATGCCATCCTGCGCCGCAGCTCGACCGTGCAAAGTAGCATTAGAGGAGGAGAGTGGAAATTAACTTTGGATTTCATGTCCTCGGCTGATACAGTAGTTGAGCCAATGTGTCGCTATTGAATGCAACAGTCCTAAAATCAGGGTGATCAAGCTACAGAATAGGAAGATTTGAGTCACAGTTCTTGCTTTATTAGCTTAATTAGGTAATGATTTTACTTCTGAAGTGCTTAAGGACTGGCCTATGCCACTCGTGATCATAGTCATCTAGCAGATAATTGACTGGACTGCAGCCATCTCCACAGGGTGGCAATACACAGATGTCTGATTAACCGTCACCAAGATGAAGTCCGTGTCATCTTGACCAAAGTGTGTATTAATGTCTCTCTATGGCTCAGTATCTTTTTATTCATCTGTACAGAAACACTGATCTACTTCCTGCTGAGTTATTTACTAAAGTGTGTGTACGTGTGGTGTGTGCGTCTATTTTATGTGTGTGTGAGGTCTCATTCATCTATCTCCACATGCACCCACTCAATCTCACAAAGGGCCAGCGATGAAAATAAGAGAGCGGGAAAACTGAAGAGGCAGCTGCCTCTTTGCTAATGTGAGATTGACACTGGAACTAAGAGGGTCCAATACAAAACACACACGTGCATCCATATGTATGGCTTGTGCATAAGCAGTCATACAGCATGTTTCATAGAGTCTTAAGTCACACTGTGCTTATGTACACTGTGTGACAGAAAAATGGTGCTTATATAGAATCATGCACATGCAAAATTGTATGCAGAAAAAGATACAATTACACGCAAAGTCTATGTTGTTAACATCAATTTCTACAAGCTCACACATGCCAGCAGAGGCACAAGCACAAACACACACCAGGAGTCACACACACTGTTTTTCTCGTTTTCTGTCAGACGGCCTCATTTTCTCTCACCGCTAGCGGCCGTTTACTCTTCAGATTGTTCAAATTGAGCTTTTGAGACTTTTCATTTCCAAACAACAAAAACCTCGCTCTCAAATTAAACAAAGATCAGCGAGGGAAATTGCCCAGGAAGACATCTGCGACTCATTTTCCCCTGGAGTATATGATTAGGAAATTCATTTATGTCTAACGTATAATTCCTGCCCGACTTTCAAGTGGGAACGTCCACACAGTGCCCTGTGTTCTACCCCTTGGAAGAAGGAAGGAGAAGTAAGGGGAAAAACAGCCTGCGGGATTGGGTTAGAAACAAAGACTATGTTGCTTGCAAGAATGCGCCACTCTCAGTTTTTTAATGATGTTGCTGGGATTTCGCCCCACCGTTTTTTGAGGAGGAAATGGGTGCTGCACTTGGCCCTCCTTACTTAGGGGAATGCAGATCTGGTGGCAACCCCAAGGCAGGGTCTTTGTCTGGAAGAACCGCACATGTGTTTAGCTGTGATGGCCAAATGATGGGTCCCATCCCTCTATGGTCTTCCTACCCGTAATTAGATGTTTTTACACGATTCACTGGCTGTTGCAGGGCACATGTAGCCTTAACTGACAGCCACAGAGGTGGAGGGTGAGGTCCTCTCAAGTGGATGACTGCCAAGCAAACAGTGGTGATCATCAAGGCAAAAACAGTATGTCTGTTTGACTATCTGCTCCGCCAGTGTGTACCACTTTCATCAAACACAATTTACAAGTCTCTTCAGACTGGTGAGCTAATACAGTTTCTACCACATGAAGTGGACATGAGACAGAAACACTGAAAAGGAGCACAAGCTGAAAATGGATTCCTGTAGTTCTTCATTAGGCTACACCGTCATGGACAGCAGGATTTTAAAGATTCATGAAACTTTTGAAACAGGTTTAATAACATGTAGATGCGCCTTTGGTTCAAATACCATTCAAGAATATCGGTATATTTAATGTTTCTCTTCCTCCCCAACCTTTCTTTGCTCTTTCAGGAAATGGATATGGGAACCACCGCAACTCGCCAGGTCTGCTGGTCTCTCCAGGTGGCATGAACAAGAACATGCAGGCGAAATCTCCCCCACCCATGAACTTAGGCATGAACAACCGTAAACCTGATCTACGTGTGCTCATCCCCCCTGGCGCCAAGAACAACATGCCCTCCATCGTGAGTTATCTTTCTATCCCTCTTTTCGTGTCATCATTCCTCCTTTCCCCACCAACTTTCCTTACTCTTCTATCTATGGGGGGTCTCTCGGGTTTGTTTGCTATTGTTTGTTGCCTTTCATGTCCGCTCTGCTGCTTTCATCTCGTCATATCAGACTTGGGTTGATGAGGTTATGTTTGTGATAAGCCTGACTTTAGGTAGGCCTACATGGCATTTTTTATTGTTTGTGCCTCAATGTGCCTTGGCAGCTTCTTAAACCAACACCCTTCTTTAAAATGTACTTTTGGCCCAAGTCTGATATACTGTCAGATATATTTCCTCTGCTGTGTCTGATATTTATTTCTCCTGTCTTTCTAATAAGGTGTGTTAAGTTAGTATAGTTACAATAGTTCTTAGCGTCCTCTTCACATTAGTTCTGTTTCGGTTGGCTCAATCCTACAGCAGCTCCATCCCTAGATCCACACTTAGCCACCACTTCTATTTCCTCACTCACACTCACTAATTTGAATTTATTACCCTCCCCTTTTAATGCCGTCAGTCTGAGGATGTTGATCTGCTATTGGTAAGTCAGACTGCCACTCAAATTTAGAGATCAAAACAACCCTAAATAGGGCCTTAAGAATCTGAAACTTGAAAGGTTTTCTAATCAAAAACTGATTAAGATAGTTTTCAAGAGCATAATGCGCCCTGTAGAAGTGAGAGCGTTGCAGTCACCTGAGTCTAACCTCTTCATAAAAATTCAATTTTTGCTATCACTACTGAGATTATTACATCTACATACAGCGTTTTTGAGAAAAGCGGTTCCGACTCTGGAGTAACTTTCACCTTTATTGTTGCTGACTCCGCTGAAGACTCCAATGTCACCTCACATGACATTTTGTGAGGGCACATAGTGCCATCCAGTGGTGTGCCGGAGTAAAAGCAGCCTGGCCCCTTTTCTGCCTCAGCCCTTGTGCATCTACTCCTCCCTTCCTTCCTTTTATTATTTCGCCTGCGTATAGAGTCTTGCGCAGCACACGTACAGCTCACAGCCTTTATTACTCAGAATGCAGAAACGAAGGGCAACTAAAGAGTACACTTTCATTTTGCATCAAACCTCCATTATTTCCTGCCAAACCCGCCCCTCTGCTACAGTAAAGTGCCTCTCCCTTGCCGTCGCTACGCTGCGTTGCCGTGGAGACCGATGTTACTATAGCGACAGTGGGTCCTCGGAAAGGGTGGTAAATGATAGGGTTGGCAGGGTTCAGCCGTGCCGCATGTCAAGTGATTAATTTCCCCAGAAGTTGGCATCACATTCATTTTCTCAGCATCTGTTGAGTAAAAGAAAGAAATGAAAGAACATTTTTAAAAAGCTTTCTTGGTTTATTGCAGCTTTTTTGTTTGTTTTGTCTGGGAGTTGATTTCATGTTCTCTCTGTGTCTTCCCTTCCTCTGTCACAGAACCAGAGAATTAACAACTCTCAGTCTGCTCAGTCATTGGCCACCCCAGTGGTATCAGTAGCAACTCCCACTCTACCAGGACAAGGCATGGGCGGTTACCCATCTGCCATCTCTACTTCTTATGGTACCGGTATGTACCACAGTGTGTGTACTGAGTGATATTTATACATTCAATCCTCATTTGTCCATTAACACAGGCTCATTCTCTGTAATGACTTTGTATATGTTTTAGATAATGTAATATTGTTTTCAGTTAACCTGTACTGTACCCAAATAACCCAACGAATCAAGCTTTGTTTTAAGTGCTGTGCATTTGTAAAAATTATCATTTGACTCATTTCAAGTATACTGTATGTGTCGCTTTTGAAACCTTCTTCCCAAATTTCAGTGTTATACAATAGTCTGACAGCAGAGGGTGCTATTGCCACACCAACTAACACAGAACACATTCATGTAACATCACAGCAGCATTTACAGTATAAGAGCTGCATTCTCTCTGCAGCTTTGTTTGAACTTCTTTGAACAACCTGTAATCTACATCCTCCTCTTCCTTTCCCTGTGTGTTTGTACAACAGAGTATTCCCTGAACAGTGCGGACCTGTCCTCCCTGTCTGGCTTCAACAGCAGCAGCTCCCTTCACCTCGGCTCAATGAGCGGGTGGCAACAGCAACACCTTCAGAACATGCAGCATTCAGCCCTTGGCCAGCTAGGGTCAGTGCATTGAACTTAATCTGAGGTGTTGTGAAATGCATGATGCAACACATACATTATCACTGTTTTCAACCTTCACTTGCAAGGTCCAACACAAATATGACACCTCCCTGTTTTCATGAATATGTGTATGTGTATGTATGCGTGCCTGCATGTGACACACTGACTTTAAAATCACTTTGTTTCTTGCTCTGTAACTCTGTAACCCCTTGCGTTTCCTTTCCTTCCTACAGAAATTGCTCTAGCTCTCACTTATGTCAGGGTTCAAATCTCTCCCTGCCCTCTGCTCAAAGCCTGCACATCAAGTCCGAACCTGTTTCTCCTCCTAGAGATCGCACCAGCAGCACACCAGGGGGCTATGGTGGCGGGATACCACCTCCCCAGAACCCCTCGTCCCGCCAGGACTCGGGACGCTCCCCTGTTGATAGCCTGAGCAGCTGTAGCAGCTCCCACGAGGGCAGCGACCGTGATGAGCACAGGAATGAGTTCCACTCACCTCTGGGACTGGCCCGGCCCGCCCTAGACGAGCGCGAGAGCCCCTCCATCAAACGGGTGCGCCTGTCAGAAGGATGGGCGACATGATAGCTCTGTCCTCTCCCCGGCAGTGCCCCGAGTTGCCCTGAGCCCCCAGACAACGCAGCGTTATGATGCCCCCCAAGTCAGCTCCCTCCTTTTTCCTCCTCTCACTCGATATCACGAGTCACTCACCACCCAACCCCACGGTCCCTCTCTTTTTATCTCTTTAACGCTGAAGGAAAGAAAAGGGACAGCCCTTTTCAAAAATATGTTTGTAATTTGTTTTCCTTTTTTATTTTCTTTTTGCTGAGTGTGTGTGTGCTATACATATTGACATTATATAAACCAGTGGGGTGTTGTAATGGCGGTTTGGGAGGGTGGGTATTGGTTGGGATGGGATCTGGGGGTATTTTTGTTGGGGAACTATGCATAAATTGTATTGTGTGTGGATAAAAAGAATCACGTATGCATATACTATCTTTACACGTGTGTGTATGTGTACATATATGCATATCAACAAATAAACAAAAAAAATAGTCAGGTACTCTGTTTCATAAAACGTACTCACACTTTGCCTCAGCGATATATCAGTGACTAGAGACAAAAAAAAGAAAGAAAAAAAAAATCATTAACATGAGAGTGAGTGTGTCCAGTGGAAAACACCTTAGCACTTGAGTTGGACAGACAATACATGTGTACAGTGTCAGTTTCATTGCTATATACCTTCTCTGCAGTTCTCCCTTGCAAAAATGTGTGTTAACATTAGATGATGTCATGTTGCAGGTTCAACGTATTTATGTAAATAGAGGGTCAAGGGGGGAAGGGCAGGGGTCAAAAGTTGCCAGACATTACAAGATTTATTTACTCACTAAATGAAAAGCTATTATGCAACATTTGAAGGATTGTACAGGTAAACAGGCAGACCCAATGCTAGACGCGTGGAACCCTTGACGATTTTAGCGCTCCCCTTAAAGAACGGAGCTGAGCGAGGACCACCCTTCGATCTAAGAGCTACGTTAGTGTAATCAAGAAAACTCTGGATCCAGTATTAATATTCAGTGTTAATAAACAAAAAAAAAGGAAAAATAAAAAACAATTGTACGATACACTTGCTTATATTTTCATATGAAAGGAATACAATGCAAAGCATTTTTGTGGCTTTTTGTAGTTTCTATAAGCCAGAATGTGTTTTTTGATAGCTTTGCTAATAAGAGATGGATAGTTCGCCCAGAGGGGAAATGACAGGGCTTCGAAGCCCTAAGCCATGAAAAACAGACTGAGATCCAATGCTTTGCTGATCTGTTTTATCTTTGTAGAGGTTTGTTTTTAAACGTGTATTTCTAATTATATATAATAATGGTAATATTAAGAATCTTTAAAAAAAAATCTGTGAAATTAACATGCTTGTGTATAGCTTTCTAATATATAAATATATATACTAATGATTTTTGTTGGTTTCATAGTGGAGTTTCTATGTGCAGTTGCACATGTTGTCTGGTTTGTTTAATTTGAGCCCTGAACAGTGCTGTTCAGGGGTGTATTTAGTCTAACCTTAAAAACCAGCTGGAAAGCATTGCCAGGGTTTGTGTGACGCAGGAAAGACAGGCTGGAATGCTGAAAAACAGCCTGTTAGTGGAAAATGTCACGAGACTGGAACTGGGGATGACACAGAAATAAATGTTGACACATGGCGTACATGATTGTCATACTGATGAGGAAATATGACTGACCCTCAAACCATGTCTGATGCATTTTAACGCATCAGATATTTTATTTTTCACCTTAATTATTGAATTTAATATAGTTAATCTCATAAAACATGTTTTTGACATTATCAGTGTTCTGCTCCATCTCAAATCTTCACCACAGCCGCAGCTTGTGTTCAAGATCTTGCACGAGCCCAGACCCAATCTATACAATTTTCTTTTGAGTCATATTTATGTGATATAATTTTCCAAGCGCATTGTGAGTAATTATCCCTGATCATTTGCAAACCTAATTTAATGCTTCATCGTCTTGTGACTCCTCATGTTCCACTCTTCAAAACAGGGTTCCACATCATTTACCACATGTCACTGACAGTTGAGCGTCAGATACACAAGGACAAATTGATCATGCTGGTCTGGAAGAAGCACAATTGTTTATTTTAAATAAATAGTTGTTTTGATTTTCTCTTTTTTAAACAATGAAACTAGTCACATATCTCTCTGCCTCCCACTCCCGTATCTGCTGTCACTTAAGTGTTATGATATTTCTATGTGCATATTTCATGCAGGTTCACAATGTTGTTACTGTATACAGTCTGTGTAGTCAAACAGGGGCAGAGCCTCTATAATGGTGTTCTTCTCTCTTTTTTTTTAATTCAATACAAAAAGGTTGAGAAAAAAAATAAATAAACATGATGTTTCAGGCAGCATAAGTGTGGAGAAACCAAAGCCAGTGGCATTTCTGTGTTGTAAACTCAACTTTTATTTTCACATTCATTTATGGTTTTTTGCAAGCATTGAAACAAGACAATAAAAGAATTTGCTCAAATGTACAATTGGTTTCACATTTCAATTTCAGTTAGTCAAATGTAGCTTTAGATATCACGCTGCATTGTCAACAACAACCACAATGATTTGTCTGTTTTGTTGCACATGTGTCCCCCTGTGCATTGCATTGAAAAGGTTATACGCAAAAACATATTTTGTATTTACAATTTGTTATTCAAGCATCAACAGAATAATTCAGGCCTAATCATGTGAAACACATGCTTGCTGTCCACTTGATCAAAGCACATTACGCACTAATTATCATGCTCCTTGCTCACTGATTGAAATAATGCCAACATGTCCTGGTGATTCATTTGAGTGCTGTAGTTATGACAATACTTTTAACCAAAGACATGGAGAAAACTTGTCTTTATATCTTTGTTTTTTTCTTCTTGTGTTTGTTAAATTTGAAGCCATTCTTTTTCATCACCTGTTGATCAGTTGTTCTTTGTCATTATTATAATATAGACTAAATGTTGGTACCTCAAAATTGACCCAAGCAGTACCTCAGCTGATGTTTTGATAAGTCACTTGCAGTGAAAAGGGGAGACCATACACCTGTACAGCCATGTGTAATAACCATGTAATACCATTGCTTAAGGTCCCTACATTCACATGGGATTCTTTGTTGCTCCTCCGTGTTTGTGGTTTATTTAAGTTGTATTCAAAAGCTGAAAAGGAATTTTTAAAAAAGAGTAATATGTTACAATGCTTAAAAAAGTCAGTCTGTAGTATCAAATGTAGCTTGTATAAACCTGATAATTGGGAAGGTTTGGAACTAATGTTTTCTGGAACGCAAGAGCGGCTTTCAGCGGCATAAGCTGGCCTTTGTCGCCACTTGAGACTAAGATGGTATTAAATTAAATCCACATCTCTGTAACTCAAGGGACTTGATTCAGCTGTATGTAGTGAAAACGTATGGGGATGAAATAAAAGTCTCCTCTGCTGGAGGGAAAGGCTATTTGTATTTTGCAGAGATTTCAGTAAAGTTACTGGCTTTCTTAGTTATCCTGATGTGACTTGGTGTGATTTCATTGCGTTTGACTTGTTTCTGCATGCGTCTCTAAACTGTGGTTACTCTCATACTCTGCAGACTCCAAAAACCACATCAACATGAAAATCTTCCACAAATGGAAGTC
Organism: Maccullochella peelii; assembly: GCA_002120245.1. NCBI lineage: Eukaryota > Metazoa > Chordata > Actinopteri > Centrarchiformes > Percichthyidae > Maccullochella > Maccullochella peelii. The sequence continues at coordinate 202,578 of LKNJ01000074.1, read as the reverse complement.
AGTGCATGGTGCCATAGCAGCTCCACTTTAAGACAATATAAATTGCATGACATTGACATAATGACATTGGCATCATTTTCACATTTGCTTCTTTCCATTTACATTTTTTTTTTTTTATAAATGTGGCATTTTAACATAACGTATTCATACTGAAGACATTTATTTGACATTTAAAGCCAAGGTTTGTCTCACTTAACATTACAGCGGCATCATCTCTCTCATTGATACATTATGCTATAGACAATACACATGGACCTTAAATTCACAGGGAAAAACACATGCTCATAAACAATGCAGACACAGTGATCTGCTCCTACAAATCAGGAAGATGTGAAAAATTCCCCTAACACACCCACACACACACACACACACACACACACAAATGGTCTAGGCCTACTCCAGTACTGTCATTCATCCCTGAATAAAAGAAGGGAGAAAAAAGAAAGAAAGAGGAGATGGAAGAACTCATTCAGTAAAATCCAGGATTTTCTTTTCTTTTTTTCTGGTTTTCTTGCAACAATCAGGTGGGAATGTCTGACGCAAAAAAATTGCAGTAGCTGTTAAGAACTGCGTATTCAATTATAATGGCGGTGGATGACACATTTATGACTGCTGAAAACACAATAATCAGTAACAACAGTCGCACATTTATTAAGAGATGACGTGATTGCAGTACGTTGTCAACACGCAAACACTGATTAGAAAAATTACACACATTTTATCCCAACTGGGGCTTTCACGCGTCTTTATAGGCCTTTGCGTTTTTCCTGCTAAATATGCATTTCCTTTCCACAGCATGACTCGCGTTTCGATGTTATTTTCTTTCCCTAAAAATCGTCAAGTGTTTCTTTTAAGTGCACCTCTTAACATTTATAGTGGATAAAGATAAAAACAAGCAAGCAAAACAAAAGATTTCCTATAGAAACGTCCCGTGTTTTTGAAATTCAGTAGCGAGCTTTCCGAACCTTTTCTGTATCCCTATTGCAACTTACATTATAATATCTATGATTTTTATGGGATTATTGTTTGATATTCGTTAGAGTCTTGGATTCCTTAATACTGTTTTGGAGGTGCTATATCATATGAAAGCTTCCTCGTGTCATGCTGAGTCTCCAGAAAACAAACCGAGCTTGAAGTGAAATAGGCTGCGTTAATCGTTTAAATCATTTCAGGTTCTGAACACATATCTATAATCGTGGGGAGCCATTGTGTCCTCTTTAATTGAATCAGTTCCATAAATTAGATTAAATGATCTTAAAAGGAAAAAACGAGTGCGTTATGTCACTGAGAGCAGCCTACCTGTAAATGTAGGCCTGTAGGGTGAAGTAAATTTAAACACGTTTCATCTTAATGATACATTTCATTTTCATTTCAAATTTCGATTTTAAAAACGCAATGCAGCAATGTAATTCTTTCAAAATATCCCAGTTAAACTCCAGGTTTTTATTATTCATTTGGGAGTTAAAATTTGCATTGGAACAAAAAAGTTAATAGTCAAATATATAAACATTTTCAGTATCCTATTATGTAGATTGGAGTCGATTCTTTTCTTTTTAAAACACGCTAAGCCGAAATAAAAACAATGGTAAGTGTTATAACGTTGTGTTATAACGTTGCCTCAAAAGAGTCAATTCAACACATTCTGGAGGGTGTTTTTTTTAATCTCACAAGTAATGTAACTGCCGACACAAAAACGGACCTTTATCATAACATTTTGTTTTTACTGAATGTGCACAAAATCGAAGATAACGAAATCATAATTCCAGTGAAATCCGTTCAGGGTCTACAGCAGGCTGCGAACGAGTATTTTATAATTCTTCTCTTAAAATCACTCTAGAATACTCTGATTCAGGCCTACGGTACTCAAGAGTTTATATGACGGTATATTTTATTCGATGTATTAATGCAATATTCAGATAGGGATCTGTGTGTCAATGATGCTAAACAGCGAGTTTTGTGGTTTTATAGTTTATAGTATTTTTACCTCGACAATATCCCTGCAGTATGCTATATGAATCTTTCTGGGTTACTATGCGGTTTTGCAGGTTTTAATTAGGCCCCCCTCTATGAAGTCCCTATAAGCCTACAGCCGTTTTAGTGCCTTTAGTTAGAAGGTTTAATTCCAGCAGCCTGTGGTGAAGAAGGCTGATGAAGTCTCTGTGGGTACAATACAGTGTATTACGTGTCAGAAATAATCTATTGTGACAACAGTTCTCACCGTTTCTCAGAAGGTCAGACTAAAGCAAAACACGTCCCCGTTTGAACTGGCAAACAGGTTTCTTAAGTCTGATCAGTCTCTTGTTAGAAGCACGAGGCAAATAAAAACCAAGAGTAAGGTCAGAAAATATGAAAGAACAAGAACATTAAGGTCTCAATCGAAATTTAAAAAATCAAGACAGCATATTTATATTTGCTAATAGTCAATAAAAAAAAAGAAAAAAGTTTTAACGCTGCAGAAACCTAAACAGCAATGGAAGTAGCCTTTCATGAATATGTTCCAGTTTAGGCTTCAATTGCAGCATTTTGTAGGATCTGTAGACATCAGTCATAACATCTTACCTAACTGGGCTGTGGCAATTTAGCCTTTGAACATAAAGACAACGATATTATAAGACTGTGCATGCACATGTATTGTGTATGCCATTTTACACGCATTCATTTGTACGATTAGAGGTGGGTGGGGTTTGGCCGCACCAGCAGGTGAACTTGCACTTCGGTGGCCACGTTTTCATCATCAACATTCTCGAAAATCACCACTAGATGTCACCATTTAGTTGTCTAGTCAAGCCCCCCTCAACCTTCACCCTCCTCATCCTCAGTCTACAAAACTATTCATGTAGCTCGACCAGACATAAATAGCCTGTGTATTCCACCAAGTGCTCCACGAACATTTTGGGTGGTGAGTGTCAGTGTGAGATCAATATTCCTCCCTGATCATTATACACATTATTGTTTAAGATCCGATTTTAATAAGGATGCTCTGTAATGTAAAGTTAAAATAACAGTGAGATAGGCTAATAATACTACTACTAATAATAATAATAATAATAACATTAATATTAAAGATGATAATAACATAAAACAATGGAAGGTTTCACATACACATATAAGCTACGGACTTCTTTCTGTGTGTCCCCTATTATTAAAAGGAAAAAGAGTGTTCATCAGTGCACGGTGCAGGAGACACCTCACACCTTAACAACTGCAGGTATGCTATTGAAAAATAGCTTGGCTGTTTCTTTAACTTGGAGGTGTTTCATTACGCCAATTTCAAAATACTGTTTCCAGTGCCAGACAAGGCTCGCCCGCTCCCATTATCTGTAAACTGCATCGTAGAGGCTGATGTCTGGCCTATTATTGGAGAAATGTGTGTTTTAATATAAGATTTTTTTGCCTCACTGATGATTTCTGAAGAGAAAATTACGGCACACGCGTATTTTGCTTGCCTCGTTTAAAATTAAATATTTAGCCGAATTATTGGATCACATTACATCTCCACACGAGAGCATTTTAATGTAGAAATAAAAATATAAATTTAAAAAAAAAATCTGTCTTATTTTGTTTGTCCCTGATTTGAACCAAATTGTGTTATCTGTTTGGAATCTGCAGAACTGTCTTTTTTCTTGGACTCGAACACCTGACAGGCCTGATGGCTCTATTATCACTAAACGCCGTTATATTAAATTAAACTAACTCATTTAATCCACAGGAACAGAGAGAATACCCGGTGTCCATAAATTGTGTCTCTCATATTATACATGATTCAAATGAGGATCACTGAACAGCGGACTGCTCGCCTCTCCAGCTCCCATTACAGACTCTGGACCTATACGGTCTATGGTCCAGACCAGAAATACAGTGATTTTAATAAATAAAGGTGAGTAGAGACCCTGTGATTTACCCTGCTCATGTTGAAGGTCTACCTTTTCCAGAAAGAAGTGACGTTAACGAATGACTCAACCTCGATTCATTTTTAGTGAGTAGATACCACCCACCAATAGAAAGAATAAGAGGTTGCATTAGTTTTGTTAAATCACCTACAAACAACCACCTTATAGCACCTTTCCCGGTCCCTTCCCTTACTCCTCTCACAGTCATTAAAAACGAAAAAAAAAGACATCTTATTGGAAGAATTAGATTTTGATTTTGTCTATAGCAAAAGCGTGAAACACGACACACCTTGAGCGTGTTGTTGCTTATCATTTACGAGTGGTTATTTCCATTTTTGAAGGTAAACGAAGGTGTGTTTATCCTTTATATTTCGGGAGCTGGTAATGAAAACGTGGCCAATACAACAGAGTTTGATGAGTGGACTATTTAAGCGACCTATAAGTAACTTGCAATATTCGAATAGCCTATTTTAGAACAAGTCACGAGTAAATATGACTTTTTAGAGTGAGGAGCCCAGCATAGATGGGGTAACGGACTCCTGTGGCTTTGAATATCTTTACGTGAGCCAGCCTGACCACTGGTGTTGAGCCACGAGCAATTTCAGAGCAAGGTTCAATGACGAGGGGAGCAGCCTATAGGGACTGCATCTGCTTTGGCAGATAGCAGAAAGTTTGCCCTCCTGGAAAACGTCCCACCAACTTGATAGAAACGTCGCACGTAACCAAGCACCGAGTTGCAGCAGCAGCACCGTTGGATTTTGTAAATTGGAGGTAAGTTAAGACGTTAGATTTAGGGCAGGCTTTCTCTGTGATGATCACAAAGATGCGGTATGTGCGATTTTGCGAGGAAGAGAGGAAAATAAACACAAAGTAAGAGATTCTTAAATTGAAATGCCTGTCTTCTATTTTATATTAGCCTATGTGGTAATTGTAGACATATTTCTCTAAGCTCACTGCACTTGCATGCGCGCGCTCGTCCCTGGCACCACTGTGCGCGTTCACGGACACGGAGGAGACAGCCTGAGCAATTGTAGCCTAAATGTCAGCGCTGCGTCACTGGATTTCTTACAAACTGGGCCGGAGACTTTTCGGTTTTTAGTTTTCGCACAGCCCGTGTCATTCTCGTGTTATGAGCCAGCCGTCTCGATCTTAAAGTATCACCTCCTCAGCAGCCTATTACCTCTGAATCCCCTCTATTGTTTGCCCACCAGAGAGCTCTTTGTTCATGCATGCTGCATTTGAGTATTCAAAGGCTTTCGCCGATTTACATCATTCAGATCAAAGAAAATCTTACCTATTAAGACCACAATGCTGCCGATAACGTGTCACTGCGGTCAACATCACATTAGCCTACAATTTGAACATGAAGTCTGACATTTTAGGTAATAAATGTCATCGCTATGACAGGCTAAACAAGGGTTTTACATCTCTCTCTAAACGCAAAAGCATGTATAATAAACAATGAGCGATAAGTATGTAATGCAAATCTATCCACTGAATATGCATCAATATTAAAAACAATACGCACACCAGAGCCAACGGCGTCGGAGAACTGAGAATGGCGGAGCGGGTCGTCTCATTACGCATGGGCGGTTTTCCACGCAGGAGCCACGGATCCCCTTCTCTTCATGTCTCCCTTCCGTCCCGTTCACATTTACGAAGCCTCTTGGAAAAACAAACAAGGCTATGTTGGCTTTCAAAACGGCAATCAAACACCCAAGAACTGGCTGGGGGGCAATTACTCCGACTGCAGCCGGGCGGACTATGTAGTAAGCGGGATTTGCATATTTTGATGCGCTAATTGCCTTGATGTATTTAAATATGGCTGCACGTAGCTGATATGCTTGTCTACGTCATTGAACGTGCCCTCGCTGTTAAACTAAAACGTGAATCCGGTTGAATCTAATGGATACGCCTGCAATTAGGCAAGGGGGGGGGGGTAATATGAGAGAGGATGCTTTGCTTTCCCTGTTTGCTGTCTTTTCAGTCACATGATGATTTTCTGAGGCATTCAGAAATATAACATTTTAAGAAAATATCTAATATCTGAAAATTGTGACCGGTGAAAATAAATAGAGCAGGTATAGCATGACGCCTTTGCGCCAAAGACAGAGAGAAGTGGTATTCCTGCCGAGTAAAGCGCTCCAACTCGTTTTGCAGAAAAAGTCGAGCATTAGAAACTGTTCACACACAAAAAAAGTATGCCATCACCAAGAGAATTAGCTGAAGACACAGGCTACCGGTGGGCTACTGACAAGTAGGTCACCTCATTCTAACTTTTTTTTGTGTGTGTGAAAGATTTCTCTCATCTTTCTTTTCCCTTCTCTCTCTAGGCTGCGTGTGTCACTGTGTGTGTGTGTGTGTGTGTGTGTGTGTCCACTTTGGGAGAGGGCACGACTTTTGTAAGATATAGCTCCAATCAGGCTACTGGGCCTATACTGTACACACAGATCAAATCAAAACATTTGGAGTGAAGTTTAAAGTCACGTGTTTTTTTTTTATCCTTTTCTTTTTATTATAGACCTCATTCTAGACTTAGTTTGGGAATTGCGTGTAGCAAATCATTTCCCCTCTGTCTGAAAACCGGTAAATGCGTTCCGTTTGTCAAAGCGTGTTAGCGAAGCGCCCGCAGCAAATTCATTACCACCCAACTGCGAGGCTCACTTCGTAACCTGGTCAGGGAAAAGGAGGGAGAGGTCCACGCCAAACCGCGAACAATGCTGCCTCAGTTCGTGCGTGCAACAAAAGAACCGAGGGAACTTGTTTGAATTTCAGAGCACGTCCTCTCCTCACACAGAAGGATGGACTTTACACCCCCCCCACCCCCCTCCTCCTCCTCATCATCATCACCCCCTCCTCATCTCACCCCACCACCAACAGGGGGAGAAAAAAAACTTGCACACTCTGAGAGCTTAACTGTGCATGCACTTTTCTATTTGGTGCGTGTAGACGTTATGGGAAAGTTGTCTCTCTCCCTACATCCCTCTCCCTCTCCCATCCCTCCCTCCTTCTCCTTCTCTTCGTCTATCATGCGCTTGGGATATGCTCATGCTTTGCACAGAGCAGCTGAAGCACGCCTAATGCAGGCTACTGAGTGTTAGCGGCAATTTTAAAGTGATGCCCCCCCACCAAATAACACGGCTGGGATATTTGAGGGGAACATATGCCACATCACGGCACACACGGACCCAAGTGAACACCGCTGTTCTTCTCCTGCTTGGGACGCTTCCTGATCGACTGCAGTGATTTGACTCAGCTTTAGGAAGTAAGTGCAACTTTTGTGCCTGCTTTAATAGGCTGCGTGTAGAGGCAATCGTGTGCGTAAAGGTTTAGCATGTGCGCAAAAGTCAAATATAAGGTTATGGATAAGAAATAGATAGTATGTGTGGTTGTTTTGTTAAGAGCTGATAAGGACTGGTGATTCGTGGTGAGATTCCACGTATTTAAAAGGAAATGTGAAGTTTGTGACTGGGAATGTTTTCTCACACACTTTGGAATTAGGGCGCACTGATGAGACTTTTTTTGGCACCTTTTAGAAGTAACTGTATGTACTCAAACTGACCAGTAACTTAGTAAAGTCTGCCTCAGGTGTGTGATATATATTAATAATGATTACTTTAATATTGTGCGCTTCTCTCGATATATTCTGTCTTCTGCATTGAAGTTCACTTTAGAGTTTATTCGGCAGTATTCCTAAAGCAGTAGATACGTCTCTGGTTATCTGCTTCTCGTCCTCTAATTTGTGGGGTTTTTTAAAAACCGAACATCTTGTTAAAACTGGTGTTGCCTGAAATTATCATTATCACTGGGCCTATATAAGGCACATTTCAATACCAGTGAAGACACGGTCTGTAGCTTTAGTTGGTGTGGACTCGATACAGTGTGAGAAATGTGATTTCGGGAGCGATGTGTTTCTGGACAGACACGTTTACGTACAAAAACTCATCAGCAATTCACATAAAAATTGCGAGATTATTTTATTCTTCAGAAAATGAGCTGAAATGTTGTGCTGAAACAAAAGTAAAGAGTTCGCTTTACGGTGAATGAATAATGTCACCAAGATTGTCACCCAATGTCCTGGAAACAAAGCGTTCATTGTAGTGTTTATCCATGTGTCATTATGCACGAAAGCCTCGTTTGTTAAAATAACATAACACGAATAGAATTGCGCCCTTGTGATATTTTTTTTTGGGGGGCTTCTCAGCAAAATCATTAACCTTCACGGAAATACAGCTTATTATAATTTCAAGAGGATCAGCAGGTTGTAAGTTTAAAAAATGGTGTGCTGTGATTAAAGCATGGCCTCTGTGTGGGAGGCCTATTCTGAAGCCTCCTTTACCCTAATGAGGTGTGCTTTATAATGTTGATCTTAATGATATCAAGTTGGCCTTACAGTTTACCATTCATCAGATCCACATCAGGGGGACAGGATGACTGTGGATGAGTGAAAATTGGCGATGGATTACAAGAAATAAAGAAATTAACAACGTATGCGCAAAATAGTGAATTTTGAGTATTTTCCATATACTGCAAGTGACATTTAGACAAATTCAGGCTGCTATAGGTCGTGTCATATGTTGCAGGTGGAATATGCTATTTAGAAAGGGATGACTGAATAAAACATAAAACCATAGAAATAAGAATGCAATCGCTGTGACTGAACACTTATGGGACAAAGTGCTGTATATAGTAAGTAATCCCTTATTGAAGTGCACAGGCCCTGTGACTCATATTTGCTAATTAAAACACCTCTGCTTCGCCCCTCCCACCGACGAAGCGAGAGCAAACTTGAGAGCCAGATCTAAAACTGTGGCGAGTGAATAGGACAACACCTGAAGAAGAAAAAAAAAAAAGCTGCTGATGCCATTGACAAATAATACGGTGTTAATTTGTCACCACCTGATAGTTCACTTCTCCTGTCATACATACACACACACACAGACACACACAAGCTCTCACTCACATTCAGACACACACGTGAATTGAGAATCGATTACTGTCAGAGGCTAACTTTTTTCCTGAACTGGGAGTGTTTTATGGTCCGAACACAATCAAAGTTGCGCACAAGGTACCATAAACCGACTCGGTAACCTGCAGTTGCATGCTCCTGCGCATGATCCATCACATGTTCCACTGCCTGTTATTGTTGACTCAGTTACAAAGATCCTATATATTGACCCATTTGTGCTGAGCTATCGGTTAACTTCTTACATTTCTGTGGGAAAGTGAGCGGGTTAACACGCGTATAGGCTTCACGCTGAAGCGCTTGGGCTTTATTTCGCGTGAGGCGACTTCGCCAGCCTACCTGAACACCATTGTAGTCTACCCTTCGGATGCGACGATGACAAAAAACACACGAGGCTAGTAAGGATTTCGACGCAAAATCGAGTACGTGAGAGCAATTTAACTCATACAGTGGTGCCTCATATATAAGGAGGAGAGCAATGAGCAAGCGAGTAGCGTGTTATTGCGAACAGAAAATACAGCCCACGTTGGATAGACAGGAGACGCTGGCGCTCAGGCAGCTCCAGGATGCTCTCTTCATTGAGTTGTTTCATTTTTATTGTCTAATAGGCACTAACTCTGATCGCATCTTCCATTAAAAGCAGTTGAATCGCTCTCAGTCTGTGTAAAAAAACAACAACATGTGGGTTCCCTGCCATCCATTTTCATCCCTGTGTGAGAGAAGGCGTGCAGACTGCTCGGTGCAAGGCGGACTTATTCCAACGCGCTCTGTGTAATGGATGGAGATTGTGCATTGATAGGAGGGTGCATTTGCGATTTTTTCATGACATCACCGCTGTTACATTGTCGCGGTCCGAGGCCTTTGACCTCACCGGGGTTGGTCCATATTTTGGCCACCCCCAGCCCCCCTATCGTTTGGGGATGGCCCTTATTCCACCACTCTTTTCAGACCGACCGACCATGCAGCCTGCAGAACGGACCCTTTGGCTCAGAGTCATCGGCTTTATTTTTCCTTGAGTGCATGCTGGATGTGAACGGACAACTTGACACTCTTTGGCCCAAAAACAAGCTCCTGTCTTCATAATCCGAAACATTTGCGTCGTAATTCCCTGTGCCGTTATTGCACTTTCCACAGGAAACCGGATTTCCCCCCTTCTCTACCGTGTTTCTTCTCCGCCGGCCTCACAGGATATCTATTGCTACTGCCACAACGACTTAATAGAGGCGAAAGAGCCTTTTGTGGGATTGGAGCTATTTGCATTGCAAATTAGGGCCCCTGTGCAAGGATGACTGCACCTTACCCGCGATTTTCAAGGCCTACTTCAACTCAGTAATATTGGCTAATGTCAAGTGAATATGACATTAACATTGGGATTATACATCATTTTTTCCGAAGAATTGCCGCCTTTTTACACCGGGTGTATAACAGTTCGTGCTGTGCAATAGTGGCCCTCAATGGCAAAAAAGGAATATAAGGAATATGATGCACAATGTAACTTGAAAAAGGACATTGATGACTTTTGCTTAATATATTTGAGTTCTGAGAGATGGAAACGTGCAGACCAGAAGAAGAAGTGTACATGTGGATTATTGCTGAAGATTGGGAAGTGGGTTGTTATCTTTGGTTATCTAGCTGTATGAGTGTTCTGCTCGTCATAAAGCTAGATAACCGAAAGTAAAAACTACTTCCAGACTCGTCGAGGGCTCGTGGAGGACTCATGACATGTTACTCAATTTTCCCATGGACCAGATATGTTATTTATATAGGCTAACTGCTTTTATTTCAATTTTATTTTGTCATTTTTTTCCTCAATGTACATACGTTTATAGGTCTGATATTTTCAGGGACAGCTTTCTTTGTACACTTTCCTTAATTTATTTATTAACTTTTTCAGAGAGCATAATGTACATTATTGTTGTACACACGTGCGCACGCTCACCCATCCACATTTAAACATGTACACACACACACACACACACACACTCTCTCTCTCACACACACTCTGAACTTCCCTTCAGGCCAGATATTGCATGTTAATATTTATAGCCTATTTGATCCTATAACATGAGGTATGATTTTACATTTTATTTTATTTGAATGAAATTTCAACCTAGGCTCACCTTGAGCATTTCATGGGAATGAAAGAGTGACATTAGGGCTTTTGTAGAAACCCACGTGTGCCTCCATGCTTCTTATTTCAGCTTGATCGAGTCCGGCCAGGAAACGGCCCTGGCATCCCAAACAGTAATAATTAGGACGTATACTGAACTGACAAAAATGGAGAGAGAGGTGGGGGGAGTGGGGTTAGGAGCAGGAGGGAGGTGGCAGAAGAGGGAGGAGAGGAGGGAGGGAGGGGATTGGGGAGATATGGGGGGGGGGTCGGGTCTGCTTAATTGATTCCGTTAACCGCAGTGCAGGAGATGTGAACGACTGGACGATCCCATTCCCACGCTCGGTGGGGCAAGTGGCAATGCCATGCCCAGGCCCAATATGACAGACAGCGCCGTGAGGGCCTGGAGGGGCTGGGAGGGGGGAAGGGGGCCGACAGGGGTCATGAAAAGACGTCAAGTGCACCAGACTCATCTGCATCCCCAAAGAAAGAGGCGACGTTTCCCAGCCCCAGCCGACGCGGCGCTCCTAAACTTGGAGTAGTAACGGTCTTGAATGCGTAATGTCTCGCCAATTGTACTGATAATGAGGACTTTGGGTCATTATCTTAAAACTATGCGGGTTTATGAATTTGAAAGGGATGTGCTGCAACTCTGTAATCCTGCATGGCCCCACTTCAGCGCGCGGATCCAGGCGTTGTGCTTCTCCTGAGAATTAGTAATAGCGCAGATAATGTTGCATAAAGAAGTCTGGGACATTTGAATAGAACATATAGTTGCATTGTTGGTATTTGAAGTTGACCATGAACAGGAGACCGATTTGAGATTAAGGTTGTTGGAAGAAAATGTGTCAGGAGCATATTATTAATAGGCTATAGGCAACATGAAATTGTGAGGGAAAACATGTAAGTGTAACCCAACTGTCACTTATAATGACACACATTTTAATAGGTCAAAAGACATATTATGGCAGTTCTCAGAAATAAAAAAAATGTAACATTTATTTACAATAGATGTATTCTTTGGGTACAGTTTAATTAACGCTTTAATGAGAAGTTTTGCACTTATAGCTGAGTTGCACTTAAATAACTTATTAAATAATAATAAGTGATGTTTTTTTTCAACCCATATACACAGCTTTAGGTGGTTGTTATGCACTTGAGGAGTGCTGGATTTGTCAGATAATGTCAGATGAGGCTGTTTCCGGCGTAGACCACATGTTTAAAACAGGCCTGATTATTTTAATGACATGGTTTTACAATTTGAGAATTAATTTCATCTTCATTCACTGTACCCTCTATGAAAGGGTGCATGTCTTGTCATTTTCAGGTTTAAAAATATCTGATTAAGTCATAGTTGATGTTCAGAAATCTGTGACGCTGGCTATTTTGCAACCGGGGACTATTCAAGTGCAGTGTTAAACAGAGCCACATTGGCTGAATTCAACACCGCCTTTGCTGAAAAGGTCTCTTGCCGACTTTCTCACACCGTCAGACAAAACTAGTGTCTCTTGTTCCCGACCCCTGTCAAAGACGGCATACAATACCAGGTCGTTTACCCGAAAGAAAATTTGAGAACACAATTTGGGCCGAGCAGTGCTGGATAAAACAAGTCTTATTGTCCTCAGTTAAGTCGATTGAAATCGTTGTCGAGCTTTATGAAAGGGAACACTGTTTTCAAGTCTGAGGGCCACACTAAATGTCAGCCCAGAGTAGGAAAAAAAACTTAGGATCTGTAACTAAGCCACCATCTCGTATCATTCACTAAATCTTCTACAACAGCACATCCATTATGCTTCTCTTGCAAAACCTGTACATAATATATAGGTATATATATGTTTTTTCGACTTATTTTTTCTTTAAAAAGTGGCTCCTTTTATGAGTTCCTCCCCCAAACAAGAAATTGAGACAAAATGTGATCTTGTATATTTATATTTAAGCCAATGTTTATCAGAATCCGTATATTTTTAGAGGTTAAGGCTCTTAAGTCAGCATACATCAAATTAAATAAAGGACCTTAGTCTATCCAGTCAATAGGACATGCAAGGCAATGCCGAGATGTACTGTTGCCAGGAGAGAGCAGCATCACATGTCTCAAACAGCTGTAAATCACACTTGCATGCATCTCCCTTCTCGGCCACTTTCAGTATTCCTGGGCTGCATAGAGGAGAGATGCAGTATGGGTTGGCAGTGGTTTGCATGGTCTTTACTGCCTGTCTCTGGAGATTGAATAAATCTCACCAATTTGGTTCACATTAGTGCTTTACCTGATAGTGTAAAGGTGCATTTCTTTTCTTCCCTTCCCTTCTCTATAAATGAGGCTGAATAGTGTCCTCAAGTATGAGGTGGCCAAAAGTATGCTTTTATATTATTTATAGAAATGTTCCTGCCATACAAGCATGTTGCTGAAAAAGAAAGGTCGTGCCAATCATTTCATAGTGCCCCATTATATATATATATATATATATATATAGGCGTGTGATTTGACTATGCGTGTAGAAATGGGTGGAGACAGTCCCCTTTCCTTCTCCTCAGTAAATGGGGGCTACGTGCTTGGCGGTGCTCTCCTTCCATGCTCACACATACAGTGCGCCGCAGCCATTGTTGTCACGTGATTTGTTGAGTAACAAAACCATGGTGACCATGGAAGGTGTTTTCATATTCATTGGTTGGGCAATCAGCATATTTTATGTGAGCATGCCTGGGGTTTTTATGTGCTTCCTCTGTGCCTCTGTGCTGTGTATGGCAGGTGCAATAGCAGGTTTATAATATGTATCGGCCCAGGGTAATTTCTGAGCCAGACAAAGGGTGTGAATATAGTTGTCAAGCGGGTGCCATTTGTTAATATATGTGTTGCATGGCTGTATTTTTTTGTTACTCATTGTGGTCTACTCCCAGATTGTTTTGAAATAATAAAGTGGTTAGATATATGGCCTCTTTTTCAGTTGGAAAAGTTGTCATATTCAGAGCTACCATGAAGCATCTGCAGTATTAGCCAGCTACAGTCAAAACTATATTATCCAGGTTAAGTGAGTAAAAATGCAGGGCTGTTTTCATGCTGCTGAGGCTTGTAAGGGAGCAAGAGGCTCCATGTGTATCTACGTCAGTATGTATGTCTGTGCATGTATGTATGGTTTCCTGTGCGTTTGTCTCTGCGATTAACTGACCCAGGCATCTCGGATCGCTAGTGAGGCCACTACATAATGTTGATGAAAGGGAACAATAGCTGTGTCAACAACGTCTGTCTGTCTGGCTTGGGCCATGTCTCTCTCTTTCTGTGTGTGTGTGTGTGTGTGTGTCTCCTGGACATGAACTTGAACTTGAGACAGGCAGCCAGACACCATCTGTGCACCAGGGGTAATGAATTCAGTGCATTCATGGCTGTGGAGCAAGCCAGGCCAGTGCCACCCATTGATGAGCAGATGACCCCTATAGTCTGAGTTAGCTCTTCATCACTAATAGAATTCAACAATACCAGCTGGTAGTAGGGGAGTTTATTTTGGCTGTTTGCCTATAGATAAGTAAAAGTAGTGGTGTGCCAGTAGCAGTGGAGCTTACATGCATGTGTGCAGTATGCGTGCTTGCATCCATGTGTATGCATGTCATGTTTGAGCATGTATGCATGAAGCCCTGCATGTTTTCTTTCCTACCTTCCTGTTTATCTTTCTCTCACCATATAGCTTATGCAAATTAATTGACATACATCCTTTTCCTTCCCATATACTGGCCCTTTCCCTATTAAAGCACTGGCCTGCTTTTTTAACGACACAGCCATGCTGAATTTATTGCCTTGATAATTGAAAGGGCTGGTTCAGTATTCCCCCTGATGAAGGGTAGTAAGTGAATGAGGCATAAACCTTAAACAAGCCAGGCACAATGTGAATTCCTACAGGCCCTCCTCCTCCTCCTCCTCCTCCTCCTCCTCCTCCAGCTCAAGCTTCTGTCACAATCACAATCACACACACACACGCATGCGCACACACAATAAGGCTTTTCCCTCTGGTTGGTGTCGCCACGGCAACGGTAGGTGAGATCACCGTGCGCATGGCAGCATCAGCCCCTGCCAATGCAGGACAGATTCCTGGTTTATGTGAGTGTGTGTGTGTGTGTGTGTGTGTGTGTGTGTGTATGTGTGCATATGTGTGTGTGTAGAGTGCTCTATGCAAGAAACTAGAATGCCACCCACTCCCTCTCTCCATGGCTCAATGTAGACCCATATTATAGTGTTCAAATGTGTTTCCTGTCAGGTAACCGCACACGCATTGGTTCATTGATTTAGTTTAAGTTTCTCTAATTTTCTCCATAAATTGAAGTTATAATGTTGATTTAGCTGCTGAATGAACTGTGAGAGTCTGAGGCTGTGTACAATATACTGTATAAGGCAAAACAAAATCCGAGATTGTACATTGGTCTTTTACGCACATACTGACACACACAAACACTCAAAAGGTGTCATTGGCTTCATTAATGGTGTCATTGCCGATTAACAGGGATCTGATTGAGCCTCCCTCCATAACAGACCAGCCAGCCATAACTTGCCAATAATCCACTGAGGAATGTCATGGTTGGGCCCTTTTTAATGACATCATGCATGGCCACTTGAGTGTCTTGTGGGGAGCAGCGGGCATGCTGTGCTCTGCCACGCTGTATGGCCCTCCCCTTCAGCTAGCTGCGTGGATATGCATGGCCGACATGTTAGACAGGCAGGCACCTCACTCTCTTACGTACTGTCAAAGATCTATTCTATACGCAACCTAATGTGATTGTGTTAAAGTGATAGAGTTGTGGTGTCTGTATGGTGTTGGTTTGTTGTTGTCTGGCATGATGCGATTATTCAGCTCTTGTGGTATTAAAATGATCATTTTGGCATCTTTATGACATACAGAATAATATGCAACTAATAGGTACAGAGTCAAACTTTTACAGTTTTACCACTATGTGAAACTTGAGCCTAGAACTAAAAATGAGATCCAGAAAATTTGTCAGTGAAACACTACTTTCATGACACAGATGTTCCAAGACTAATTTTCTGATTATCTGTAAATATACTCAGCCTATTTAAAATTGTGAGCTTGTGTTTATTCCCTTAATTGTTCATCAAGCTGACGACATGTAAGGCCGAAGTGACGCCAAAATGTGGTTATCCCAAAATTGACACTGCTAACACCTTAGTCTATATTTTGCCCAAATCTGTCTTATTAATCTAAACTCTCCATCAGTATACTTACTAGTCTGCCACAGCAACTCCCTACATTTCTCTTATATTTTAGCACTGACCGTAGAACCTGATCACTGTTTGGCAAAATGACTCAATCAAGAGGCAAGAAAAAAAAAACAGAAAAGGAGATTTTGAGATAATTCAAGACATCCTACAGTTCTGTAACTGTTTTGATTTGAGGGGAATAACTGGCCATTATAATCTTTCAAATATATATATTCATCATCCATGGACAGTATTAACATAAAGTAGTGGTCTCAGTGTTTTTTTTAAGTGTAAACAATAATTTGTGGAACCACAATGTGTAATTCAAGCAATGCTGTGTGAGCTGATAAAAATGTTTTTAAGACCCCAAACTTTAAGATAAATGAGAATTGTTGCTTAAATGCTAGACAAATACAATATATATTTAATAATTCATATATAATGCAAAAGTTGTAGGACTTTAGATAAAATATGATGCAAATGCCACATTATACACTTTGCACCTATATTGCCAATGATAATAATGCTAACCACTAGTACAATACAGTTTCAGCCATGTAGCTGCATGATTAGATATCAATACTGTGGCAGCAGCAGTGCACAATAAGGCTGAGTGCATTACTGCTATGTTTGCACTACATGTCTAAAGCTGGCTGTCTTCTAGGATATCTGTGCTCTGCTGGCTTTTGATTATGCAAATACTATGCACTATAAATAAATTAGTATAATTGCATCTGAAATATGCTTTGAATCTTCCTCGAAGATGAAAGGGTGTAAATAATATATCTCGTGTCACTGCATTATTCATCCTCTATTAATTACAAACATCAGGGTGCTCAGTCTCAATATGCCATATGCTATACTCTACATTTAAATGGTCTGCATGTTGCTTTTTATATACAGTACACTGTACGTACATCCACAATCTGTCAATATCAAGGTACTTGTTTCTAAATTATAATGCTAATTGTCCCTCACTGTATTCACACTCAATTTCCCATTAGTGGACTCCTAACACTATCAGCATTATGCAGTTTCAAATCCTTAATTGGCTTTTATTGTTGAAATGATAATTAATGTTTGAACAAGCTCTGAATACCTGTATTCTTTGTCTGAACATCCAGATTTTTTCTGCTTCATACTATGCATAAGCACGGCTGTATTATGTACCGTTTCATAAAAGGGAGGGGCTTCAGAAAACATTAAATAAGCATAAATACTGTAGACGTGCCGCCACTACAATTAAAATATGCCCGTCTTGCCGCTCTTTGTAAAGCATATTGTTGAGGCCTAGATGCAATTTGAATACGGAGAACCATTTGAAAAATATATGCTGTTCGGCAATTAAATTATATGGGCTCTCGGACTAGGGAGCCAGTACCAGTGCATATAGAAGAGTGAGCAGTAGTTGCTACGCTCGCATTAGCATCTGGCCCTTTTATGTAAATTTGATGAGAAAGGACTCATGCATATACGCCAGGGCTGGGGGTACTCGCCTAATATCCTTATTAGAGAGGGGTGAATTAAATATTTATTAGGGGGGCTAAGGGTTAGGAAGGGGGGCCTGTCCTGTGTTGTCGTGAGGACCCGAGGTAGAAGAAGGGGGAAAGGGAGGAGGAGGTTGGCTTTCTCTATGAGTGTCTCTCTCTGCCTCAAGGTGCCACCATCTTAAGGCATTTGGCAATAGTGAGAGTGTGAGGAGGGTAGACCTAAAATGTCCGCTGGCATAGACACGCGCACGCATACACATTAACGCATACAAATGTCTGTGTGGTATGTGGACAGGAACACAGAGCTCTGGAAGTCAGTTATTCAATTACTGTCATCGGCAGCAATGCATTTCATTTGCATGTATTAATTCCCTCGATTACTGTCACCTACGAGATCGGCCTGTGTTTGGCTTTCTATTGCAACGCCGTTTATTAGGTACAAGTGATAATACTAGCTCCACGACCATCAGAACTAAACTTGTATTTGCTAATATTTTTAAAATTTCAATTTACCATTCCTATGTATTTTCAGTCCAAGAAACAATTTGTGGGTTGGCTTTAATTGAGGTCACTTTGACGAAACATTGTAACGGGACACACAAAGAATTTCTATTTGAAAATATTTCAAGTTACATGTATATTTACAGTGTTAAACAGTTCATTAAATTATTTGATTGCCATAACCAGAGCTTGCCATTTTAAAGTTCCACACATCATATAAATAAAAGTCAACATATTGTACATATCACAAATGTGTC
Source organism: Maccullochella peelii (assembly GCA_002120245.1). Classification (NCBI taxonomy): domain Eukaryota; kingdom Metazoa; phylum Chordata; class Actinopteri; order Centrarchiformes; family Percichthyidae; genus Maccullochella; species Maccullochella peelii. Next base: position 184,164 of record LKNJ01000074.1, on the reverse strand, counting down.
AGTGTGCTGAACCTTAAGGATAAAGGTGCAGCATTTTACCTTTTGTGAACAGTTACAAAACTTACTCTTTTTGTGAGAGTACAGATGTTACCTTTCTTCAAACTGTTACACCAAAAATGACAATACGAATGCTATCTAGCAGAGAAAGGAAGTCGGTGACAATATTGCCTGATTTATGTAAATCAGCGCTATACTGTTCCCCCTATCATTTTCTGTCTCCTTCTCTCTTCCTCACTCTCACTCTCACTGTCACATACACACACTGTAGCTGACCTCTCCTATCTGTTAATTATCATAAATGTGCTTAGTGAGGCGGCAGACACACACACACACACACACACACACACACACGTACAGCACACAAACACACATTGTTCAGTGAGATACAGACGCAGCATTAGCATTCCCTTTCATCCTGAAGTGCTCCTGAGGCATAGCATGAAGAAGAATGTGCAGAAAATTATTCAAGATGAATTATAACAGACATCATCCCCATTTTGCGGACATCGACACACACACACACATACACACACACACACGTATATGCGGTTCCCCAGTTTAGGCAAGTATGTTATCTGAGGTATTTGACTATTGTTACAATTAGAGTTTTGGTTTAAATTGGTCGTTGATGTGTAAATGTGTTTCTGTAGATACATATATATTGCTGTGGGTGTATGTATTCATCATGTTCATATACTACAAGTGTGTTGTGTGTGTGGATATTATGTTATATTATGTGAGTTGTGTATCCTTGCATAGTCAGTGCGTTGTCCCTTTTTACGTGCATAAAGTAAATATATACAATATCAGCTGTTCCCTTCCATACCTCCCCATTTCCTCTGTTGAGTGGTACGCCCCGGCGTGCTGCCAAAGAAGTGAGAATAATTAAGCGGCTGCGTGTTTGAGCCTGGCGTTGGCTAATGGATTGTTACCGGGAGGAAATGAGACAGGCAGCATGGGGGAGCTGGGTGGCAAAGAAGACCTCAACTTTGGATAATGAAACACTGAAAGCCACCGGGTGGAGAGCAGACACACCTCTCGTAAAGGAAATGCTTTTGTTCTATGACTACTTCTTTTTGTCATTTAGGTAGGTGCAATTGGTGAGGAGTCACACAATGTGAGAAAGGCACAGTCACGTCTGCATCACTTACAGTAAATCAAGATACGTATGTAGTTTTTCCAATTTAAAATATCTTTTTTTTCTTCATTTTTATTTTTCCACTCTTGAGAAGGAGTCCTTGTAGGTCTTGTATATGCTCCACTTTATGTTATCGTATATTGCCTGTGTGTGTGCGTGATTGTGTGTGATTGTGTGTGATATGTATACATATGCAATTTGCATGAAATTTAGCATCATCTGCATCACCACACTGCTGCTTTAGAGAAAGCAGGGGTTGATTCTTGTGCACTGTCGTCGCCAGTGTAGCCCCCCCCCCTCCAGCCCCCCATCCACCCTACACACACATGTAGGCTAGAAGCAGAGGAGAGGGGGGAGCGGAGCGGAGGAGGGAGATAGAGGAGCAGGAGGGAGATGGGATGAGACAAGCCACACAAACCGCAAAGGGAACGGGGTGAAGGTGGAGGGGGGAGGGGGGGGGGGGGGGTGCTGTATAGTTACCCTAAACCCTGCCGTAGGGCTAGAAACACACACACACACACACACACATACACACACTGGTTTGCCACACGACCGCAAAACACACTCAGAACAGTGTAGAACATTGCATTGGGGAGTATGAGAATATGCCCTGTTTAAAGATATACTAATTGTTTTTATTGGTTCTTCTTATTATTCCTGACGTGTTAATTGAATTTAAAGATTATGGTTGTCTGACATTCATGTTGTTTTTTTTTCATGATTCTTGATTTTAATGCATTTTTGTAGTTTGTATTTGATGCAATAAAAACATAAATAAAACCGAGAACTAAATCATAAGAATCTTGTGTGGTTGTATTATTGATTATTGCTACATAGCATCCTGACAGTGTGTGTGTCAGTGCAAGTGCAAATGTGTGGTAATGTATGTGTGTGTGCTTTGATATTGAGCTCTAATAAAATGTGGCATCTGTCAGTTTGATATTGACATGCCAGAAGTGCCTCACAATCACTTGGGAACACAGCAGGAAAGAAATCCAGAGGAAAGAAATTACGTACAGTATACTGTACACTGTCCTGTATATATCCTCCTAATGAGTCATAACCCGCCACATGAAAATAAAATGAACTATTATAGACCTCCCCACAAAACAATCTTTGTAAAGCACTTTTGTCATTCTTGTTGAACTGCAGTATTTTTGACATCTGACCAGTTTTTGACTGTTCTCTTAAACCTATCTTCACATGAGGAGAATGTCAGCAGTCACATCTATTTACAAGGTTAAAGCACAAAAACGAAAAGAAAAAACTGAAAGAAAAAAATCTCCAATTGTTTAAGGATGCATTCAAGTTCATCGGCATGTTGCCGTGTGGGGTCAAAAATTTGGTCTCAAACTAAGCATAGGCTGCTACAATCTATAATGGATCCCTTTGACCTCAAATGGACTTGTCCTTTAGCCTTGCCATTTGACATTTGACCTCCTCACTCCAGTGAGAGGAGGCAGAGGTCAAGGGTGGTTGTGTTCAACAACATGGCTGCTGAAACAGTGTTAGCATATACCAGAATTAGCCTGAACTACAAAATATTTCAGTTTTAATATGAGATATTTAAGTATCTATATATCAATAATGCAACTTTGCGAATTTTAAGTTCACATTTAAACAAGGTTTCATATTAATACTTTGAAGTATTAAAAAACATACCTCCCATGACCTTCAAATGATCTGCAAACCAGCTGCTCATGTGTCATAAAGGTCCCAAGTTTGACTTGCTATTTGTGGCATAGTGTAAAGGTTGAGAAGACATTTGCACAAAGTTATTGCCAATTTGAAGTCCTGCCAGTAAACTTAGCTGTGATAAATGCTACCCATGTTTCCTTCTTCTACCATATAACTGTGCGTTTGCTTTCCCTGCCTTTCTTTTTGGTGGAAACATGTTAATTGGGATTTGCTCAAGAAGAGTTATTCAACATGTAAAGGTTACCTCTTAGTAAACGTATTCACTCCCTGCCTGTGTGTGTGTGTGTGTGTCTTTCATTGCTGCAGTGATGGAGAAAGGGAGGTGGGGAGAACTGCAGGCAGCAGGAAGTAGAGGTCAACATGAGATCTCTGGGATTTTGCTCTCCACTGGACCCACATGAGGTGAGCTTGGGTTAATAAACCAAAACGTGTGTGTGTGTTTGTGTGTATACAGTATTAGGGGCTAAATGTGTACGCATGTGCAATACCATGACAACATTTAGTTTTTGTATATTTTCCTGCTATCCATTTTTGTATCCGGCAGAAACAACTCAAATTTAGCCTAATCACACCTAAATTGTATTATTCCATATTTGTGGGTTTACTGTGACCTCTGGTAATTCAAGGACAAAAAATTCAATGAAACTCACTCTAGGAATGTGTTGCTAGGCTTGTAATCAAAGATGATATTTTTCTTTTCATTTTTTTTCTAATTCACAAATCACTTGAATAATTTACTGCACACATGATTTTGATATATTTGAAAAATGTAAATACAAAGTATTGCAAATGTTGTTAAAAACATCCAAATATCTTTGTTGGCAGGGGTTTTGACTGAGTGTTTTTCCCCTCTGTACCTATCTCTGCTGATGTGTGAGTCTGTGTCCGTGTGTGTCTGTTTGCCTGCAGCAAAGTTAGCCCATGTGTGTGCTGGATAAAGGCATAGATGTTAGTAGTGGTCCAGAGGACACAGTAAACAGAATAACAGTGGTTTGAAGGGAGCTCAGGCGATGTGATCGTGGGCAATATCAAATCCCATGACCCATTCTTTGCCCTGTGGTCCATACTAAAAACAAGAAGCACAGGGGAAACAGAGGTTACTGTTCACTGTTCATCATCACAATAACACAATATACACACACACACCAACAGTAGCTACAACCAGGAAGTGATTTAAAAAATTTCCTCTAGCCATTGAAATCCACGCTGTAACAGTAATTGCCCTCCGCCCTGGCATTGTTTGCATTGCGTGTAGGACATCTTGCTCTATCAATTAGACCCGCAGCCATTATTACATGTGACATTTTATGTTATTGAAGAGAGACAAACATTTTAATGAGCTGAGCTTGCTCTCGTGACAAGGAAATATGTATTATATTAGCTGGCAGCAGCAGCTGGTTACCATCTGGGCTTTATTTATTTCAACTTTGATCCCCTTTTTCTTACAACTAACTAAAATGATTGACATCTGTCACTGTCAGCAGAAAACATACAGGAGCACTTGGTACCTATGCCATGCTTATGTTCCTGATGCTAAGAAACAATACCACACATTGGCACCTTTGATATGAAAAAATGACACCAAATGAAAATACCCCAGTGACTCTACTCTCTCTCTCGGTGTTGAGAGTTCTCACAGCCAAAAGTTTATTTCTTGGCGATGCTAAAAAAAAAATAAAAAAAAAGTGGCTGAGGAATAGAGGTGGTATGTCAGCGCCCATGGGCCTCAGTGTGCGGTGGTGTTACTCGTCCTAATTACTCCCAATACTCACACACATTTGGTGGACTGCTCAGAAGGGCCAATTAGAAGGGCAGGGCAAGTCACTGGGTAGGAAAAGTCAGTGCTCCAGTCTGTAGCGATCTAGACTATACCAAGGAGAGATGGTGTCTTATAGCAACTCTGCAGTACATTTCCTCAAATTACCATTTTGTATAGAATTAATGCTTTAGCCACCATAGCACAGCTTCATATAGAATATCTTATAACTTGAACATTGGTGTTTATCTATATCTACTGTATATGTATTGTTATTCTAACATAACTTCAGCTTAGAATTTAGGAACACTGCTTTTTTTGAGTGTAACCAGGATCAGCATTAATCGGGTTGACCAAAGATATTAAAGAGGTAAAGTGAAAACCATTAGCCCTTTGTGAAAGAGGAAGTTGTTACCTGAGACTTCAGAATTGTGTCACTGCATAATAGAAGTGGGTCAACAGCATTAGAAAGCTGACTTTTGAATTTAGAAACAAATCTTATTTTCATCCATTTAATGGTCAGACGATCCAATGAGATACAGTAAATGTAACATCTGTGGAGCATCTTTGCAGACATTTTCTATACATACAAAACTATTATCTTAGATAGACCTCACTCTTTCTGATAAAAGCCCAGCCCTTTAAGTGTGTCATGGTCATTAGAGCCCTAAATCTGACTCTGCATTATTTAGTTAGAAAGGTAGGCTTATGGGGAACATCTAACCCCGCATCAGCCACTGCCTGTGTGCAGAATATGGCAGGGTCATGGGTTTGAAGCTGAACCAGGAAACCAGGACAGCTTTTCATCTTTTCAGCTACAGATGGACTTTGACAATCTCTCTCTCTCTCTCTCTCTCTCTCTCTCGCTCTCTGGTCATGATTGATATTTTTCACAGCTCAGACATAAACAAAAACATTTACACTGTAAATTCTGCCTTAGTACCATTTGCAAAATATTAAGATAAGCACCCATGAAAACATGTTTATGTTTTTACAGTATAGTTTGTTGACATAGCATCACCTCATTTCCTATGCTATACTCATAATCATCTATCAGACATGCATATTTGGAGTACAGCTGCTTACTATTAGGGTGCCAGCGGGGGTGAGTATTTATAATGTGGCGCCCGCATTCGTGAATATAAACCCTCCAGTGTTGTAGGCTGGCTTCTGTATCATCAGTGCTAGCCCACAGCGATTAATGAAGTCATCTGCATGTGCCCGCATGATTAAGGAGTGCTAAGGCGTCAGTGTGTGTGTGTGTGTGTGTGTGTGTGTGTGTGTTTGTGCATGTTGTCTGCATAGATAAAACAACAACAGAGAACAAAAGATGCAAGGTTTTGCAGCAGGTCTAGTCACAAACATCAAAATGAACAATTTTGCACAGTAAAGATAGCGTAGTAAATGCAAAGGCTAAATTCTTTATGATCAGGTAATACAGTAGCACACAATTACAAATGATGACTAAAACCAGGGAGGCAACTGAGGGAGAAAACAGTACATTTATTTCTGAAAATATTGTAAAATATGTCGAAGGTATTTTTTTTTTTTTATGATTTAGTTTCCATCTATAATTTTCCTATTTCCTATTTGTCAAGTAATTCCATATTTCATGCTTGGATGCAATCCTTTCCCCGTGCTACATATTGCAGATGCTCATGCCTCTTAGCGATAGCACAATATGTCCTTTCTATGGTTGTTCAAAAATTCCACCAAACTAGAACATACTCATCTTTTTTCCCCCCTCATTCTGATGCACTACATTATCATTGGTGTACCACGGGATGATCTGGTATTTGTGGAAATCTCGTCTCACCAATTTATAATTAAAACAGATAAAATACAGGTTTTTTAAAATTTAATATCCAAGTAGCTTTCAGCGGGCTGTGTAATAGCATTGCGTAGGGAGGGTTTCTTCTGCATCATCGTACAGTCAGAACAAAGGATATGCACATCGTAAAATCATGCAAATGAATGCAAATCGCTGGCAGCAAGGAACAGCAAGGTGGCAGGAGGGGAGTGTGTATAAGCAGAGGGATGCCAAGGACTTTGTATACAATGCCTGCTGGACAATCTTTCTTTAAGTTGTGGCAGATAACTAAAAATATATTGGTTTCAAGTCTGATTCTTAATCTCTTCTGCACAGTGTTTGGCATAAAAGCAAGGCTTTGTAGAGTTTCCTCTGCTTATAAATACTGGATAGATCTGTTTACTCACAATGCCTCAACAATGTGTAGCTTTATATTGTTTCTGTTTTGCTGGAAATTGTTCTTTATTTTTTATGATGCAACAAAATGCACAGTGTTCATTCACAAGGTTAAAACACAGTGAATGCAAATGGCTGCAAACAGCATTGCAGTATGTGTGTGTTGGGATGATGCAATATTTTGACCGTACCGTCTCAGAGAAATGCAGAGCAGATATTAGTAACACCAACGCTAATGAAAGTCTCCTCTCCTCCTCGCCCTCTGCAGTAAAAACTTCAACTTTATCAAACATGTGACATTTTCACGAGTGTGTTCAGTAACTGGGGGATTAGGTAATGATGAACTAGGTCAGTCTCCATTTTCCTTAAGCCATGAAAATAAAAATAAAAATGCTCATATTTATTTGGATTTCATTCTCACCATGAATATTTAAAACTCTGGTAGGGCTACCTACTCCCTGTATCAGGACAATATGACACATGCATCAGCACAGAAAGTGCCAAAATATTCACTTGTGCATTTAAAAGTTCAAAGTCTATTTTCTTTCATCCCAAAATATATATCATCATTTTTATAATTCATAATACAACACAGTGTTGCAGAGTGTTCAAAGTGTGTGTGTGTAGTGTAAAATATGCCAGTGTGTGTTTCATCACAAATTAATTCCAAACTTTTTTTCAATCCTAATTTGTAGATAAATCCTAGAATGACGTTAGACAATCCTAATTCAAAAATGTAATCATTTTGCAAAGCATGTATTTTTTCCATGAAATGAATTCCTGCAGCATCACTTCTCCTGACACAATGTAGACATGCTTTAACAATATCACATTCAGAGGTTCTCATAGCCATACAACAATCAGTAATTTGCTTCAACTTGCATACAAAAAAATCATATTTAAATAATGCCGCCCTCTTTCAGACACCACACACACACACACACACACACACACACACGTGGACTAACCCGCAGACACAATATGGTAGGGGAGAAAAGGGGGAGGGCACAGACAGACATTCACAATTGTGCATAATGATGTTAACATTCCTGCATGTCTAATGCAGGGGATATTGAGACAGACACTAGCTGGTCGGCGGTCTTGCTGTGTGTTGTGCGTGTTCACGGGTATAAACTGTAGCAGCGCATAATGATGGATTAATTGTGGCTTCTCTCGCTCGTGGTGTTTGGGCTCCTTGCCGAGGTTACTACGTGGCCTTTGATATGATCGTTAATCTTATCAAACATATGCAAGATCACACTGCACTCTGTTTTCTAGTCTGCTTGCGTGAAATTGTAGGTGCACTGTAATCTGAGTAGAAGGAGTGACCGTTGTTATTGCTTTGTACGAAACAGTATGTTTATCGTTTATTTTCTCAAATGATGATTCATTTTGGCGTGATTAACCCAGATTTACAAAGCTGTTTAATATAACAAGTCAGCAAAGGGATTTTAGTGTGAATCAGTGGCCTGGTTTTTAGAAGATGAATGCTCAGTTGAAAGAAATAGCATGGCAACAACAATTTAAAGCATCCTCATTCTGAATTTTGGTATTCACAAGGAGTGGCTTAAAGGGTGTGCCTTAATTTCAAACGCATGCACCATCAAGTGATCCTCCAATACTGTTTAATATATTTTTTTTCAAATTCCTTCCAAATAGAAAGACACAAACTCGAAGGGGGGGAACGTGGATATGAAAATGGAGTGCCGGCATCATAAAAGGTGGAAACAAAGAGGGACAGACAGCATACACTGAGAAGGACAGGCAAAAGATGAAGCTCATTTTTCCGTGGGCACCCAGTGGCGTCTGCATTGCAGATCGCTGAAATCCCCCTCGAATGCGTCCCTGGGCTTAAGGGGGGTGGGGTTGGGAAGGGTGAACAAGGGATGGGTTTATGCTATCTCTGCTTTAGTACACTTTGTTTTTTTTTTCCCTCCCCCCACCGAAATATATTTTTTCTGTCTGCATCAAATGTCAAGTTAATTTCCTGGGTGCTATGAGGGATGTGTCCTCCCCTTCGGTATGTGTGGCAGGGCGGTGGATTGTGGCAGGGTGGTGTGCGTGCCGGTGTGTTTGTGTGTGTGTGTCTGTATATGTGTGTGTGTGTCTGTGTCTGTATGGGTGAATGGGGAAAGGGAAAGGGGGCATGGCAAGGCAAAGAGAGAGGCGAGAGGTGGTGAGGGGGTTCAGTACAGTATCTATAAATTGGCTCTCTCTGAAGAGCTAGAGAAGTGTGTTGAAAGTGTGCACGCATGTGTGTGTGGGTCTGGTTGTGTAAGACTATGATCCAATTATTAATAGATGCTTTTGTCAGTGTACCTATGCCCATGTGCCTGTTCTTATTTGTGCATTCACATGTTCAGTTCTTTTGAAGGTTCATCTCAATTGAATACTAATGCAAAAAAGAAAAAAAACACACCATATATTATAATAGATACTTAGTAATTCGATGTCATCCAGGTATTTCTCAACAACAAGGTTATGTGAGGAAATAAATTTGCTTCGACTCTCTCATCAGCTGTGCTGCATTTCCTGGTCGCTTACAACAATGTCTAAAGCTCATTATCAACTGATATCCAGTAGCATATAATGTTAAACATCCATGCATATCAGTTCTCTTTTAACCTTGTTGCTTGGCAATAGTAGTCTTTGTGTCCTTCTGCCTTCCAAGGCTGGGCCATATTTTCTTTTCTTTTTTATTTATTTCAGGTTTCTTCCATTAACATTGAGTAATTGTGACCCTCTGATGTCCTCATTTCTACTACATTTAGACATAACCCAGCCTTTATTTTCTCTTTTTACTATAGTAAACACAAATGTACTCTAGCTATCTGCCTCTCTGTTGTTGTGTTACTTGTACACAGCTTTTTTAAAAATTGGACTGTGATCTAGAGTTTATATTTGTGTTCAGACGCACATATTTCTTTTAGTGCCACATGCACAGTGCTTTTTCCACTGTTTTTATTGCATGTGTTCAGCTGTGCCTGTCTATGCATACGTGACTGTGTGTGTATGTTTATCTGAATGACTTTGTGCATTTTTGCATGTGGCTGTTAAGTGTATGAAGCCAAACTGTATATTTTGTATTGCAAAGTGTAAAAAGCCTTATTGCAGAGAAAGGGATTATGCATTTGTCAGTCGTGCTTACGCTGATGTATGCTCCTGCCCCACAAATGTCACATCCCATAACCCAGAAAAATTACACCAGTCTCACCTAATTACGCATATTCATGATGCTGTTTTGCATAGTGCTGGTAGCATACTTCTGTTACAAGCCACAGAGCTGAGGGATGTGGTTGAGTGAAAAGGCTTTCAATCCACTGATTCAGTGCATCTCTGCCACAAGCATCAGCTTGATAACACTACCTCCATACCAATTTTTTTCATGATCTGAGACCATTATGGAAAGAGAGTTTTCTCTTATTTCTTGCAGTCAGTCATATTTCCACTGCCTGCAGCATGTTCAAACCTAGTGGGAATTTTTAATAAAGAAATTAGCTTTGTCCTAGATTATGAAGGTCATTTTGAAAATAGATCAGATTCAACTAATAGTTTTTGAAATATTTTGTCATTTATACACTGTCTCTGCTCTGTTCCCTTTTTTCTCTGTGTCTTTATTTCTCTCTCCTATACTTCTCCCATGGTAGATGTGATTCTCCTGGTCATTGGTGATGAACAATATGTAAATAAGAGGGCGACGATGCTAGCAAGTGGAAGCAGGGATGGGCATATACAGAGTGAGAAAATCCAAATAAAGTTATGACTGTAGAAAAAAAGACGGGAGGAAGTGTTGGAGAAAGAGATAGAGGGAGAGCGAAAAGACAGGAGAGTGGATGAGTCGTAGTGGCTGGCTCAGTGGCTTATTGTAGCACTTGCGGAACAGACTTAATCAGACTTGGCCCAGCTGTAATGAAGGAGAGGGTCCAGGCTGTGCCACTGCTTGGGTAAACAGCGATTGTTTCAGTCCAGGGTTCCCAAACACGGGCAACAATGGTACTATTGTCCCGCCAGCTCTTATTAAGAGGCGAACCAGAGATGGGGTGAGGAGAAGAAGCGGGAAGGGAGGTGGGTGAAAAAGGGGCAAGAGGGGAGAAGGGGGGTAAAAAGAAGAGGTGTGGGGGAGATGGCGAGATCTCTAATCTTGATTTTTTTTTTTACACTTTCTTCCTCTTGTTTCCATATCCTTCTATATTCTCAGACATCATCTCTCATCCTTGTCTTTTCCTCTCATCCTTTCATCCATACTTCCCTCCTGCATCATCCTACCAGGCAGCCACCTACTCTACTCCTTCCATCTGTCCTTTGTTCCTCTTCATTTTTGCATTTGGGATGGTGAGGGATGCTTTGCCTGTCATACCACCTTTGCATCACCTTTCCCATGCAGCGCGAGAGAGAGAGAGAGAGAGAGAGAGAGAGAGAGAGAGAGAGAGAGAGAGAGAGAGGGAGAGAGAGAAAGAGGGGTAGACAGAAGAGGAACGGAGAAAGAAAAAGAGGATTGGGAGGGGGGATGAGAGGAGCAGGGGACAGAAAAGGGGCAGGAGCGAGACAAAAAGAAAAGATCACGCTGCTTCCTGGCTTAATGAACATGGGCAAAGGATGATCACAATAGAATACATTATGCTCTTGTTAGTAGAGGCAATCAATTAGCAGAGAGCACACCACTGGCACACCATCTTTCCTGCTTGGGCACTGGCTCATTCACAGCCCAAACGAGTGGCCCGAGGAGCCCCCTCGCCTCGCCGTTTTTCCCACCCTCAATGTCCAGCGACCACAAAAGACTTGATTTCATTCCTCAATGTGAAAGGGGACAGCGTTGAATTTGCATTTCCGCCACATTCACTCCACATTAGTTGAAATATTAGTCAGGTTCCGCTACAGTCAAAGGTCCTGGCTCTATGTAAAATGTGTGTTTGAATGTGCGTATACATGTAATAGCATATATATTAACCAATGTTAATCCCCAAACCCTATTTAGTCCCCTACGGCTACCATTAAAAGCGCTGTGATGCTTCCTCAATGAAGAACTGTCCTCTGACAACACACTGTACCCACTAAAGCTTGGCTCCACAAGATGGGAATCAGACATGACAATGTCTCTGTGACTGACACTGACAATTGCATACCAAATTGTCACTCAGGTCCCATCAGCAATTCATACAGCGGTTGGGTGAAATTCCTTCATCCTTTCCCCCCCATGTTTTCTCCTTCTTTTTTGTGTCAGCTAGAGGAATAGCTCCAGATAATGGCAGCAATCTATATTGTGAAAGAGGCAAGGAGTAGTTCTGCCTTAACACAGGCACAAATCACCACTGTCTGGCTGAGGATCTGTAAAAGTGTCGGTGATGAGTAGAACACGCTGCTTTCACTGACGAACTTTGCTGTGATTCCAGGCAGATGTTGGAAATGGAGGGAACAAAAGGAAATGAAGGAAAAGGTGAGAAAGGAAAAATTTTGTTAAGAGTCAGGATGTAAGACGGTGCATGCTGAGAGGACGATGGCCTTGGGTTTGGGTTCAGGGAATCTGTTGGTGCTGTGTTTGCCAGAGCATTTACACTCTATGGCCATTTGGAGATTGTGTGCGTGTGTTTGTGTGTAGTTCAATCACATTTTCCCTTGTGCTATGGAAATTATTACAATATAGTAACACAATTTCTTATACAATCTGTGCACACTATTCCTTCAGAATGATGTTTGATATTTTTCATGATTTTTCATTATTTTTACTTTTCTCACCTAAAGGTTTATTCATATTTAATTTAATTTAAACTTAAAGTGTTAAGTCATCAACACTCTTGTTGTCCTGGAAAACAATGAATTCTGCTTTTGTTTTTCCAGCTAATAAACAATAACTGGCATTTATTTTTAATAATGAGGTACATTTATTCTACAGTACACATGGCAACACTTTATTTTGAAATATAAGCCAGCAGCAAGAAAAGCAGCATGACTAAGTATCTTGTGCTGCTCCGATAAAGCATCTTTTATTTGCTAGTTTTGTAGTACTACTTAGTACTACAGACAGGCACATGCCTCTCTGACCTCAGTGTCCTAACCATAACCCTATGTTTCAATTAAATGTGTACAACCATCAAATTTAATATGAGCAGTGCCAGCTTCCCCCTCAGAGATGACTAAGCCAGTCATATAATCATATGCTAGATGGGAGCAAAATGAACAAGGACCAAAAAAAAAACAAGCTTTTTGTGTCTAGACAAGTAATAGAATTTGATAGTATTTATTCGTGATGGAAGGCATTCCATTTTTTTTTTTTGTATGAAAAGTGCAATTTTAGGTCAACAGAAAAATAGTAAGGGTTTTTCCACCTGTGTTTACCTTGACAACAAGGCACATACTTTGAACGCCATGTTGTTTAGTGAGGATCTTATAGATGTATTGTGTGTAGGCAACAATTAAAATGTTTACAGTATGAATAGAGAACAAATATTCTATAAATACCATAATCTATGCTTCCTCTTTGTCTGCAAGAGATGTCTTCTTTGCCCCTAATCTTGCATGTAAAAGCTTTGTGTTCATAATAACATAAAGACCTCCATTATATGTTACTGATCTGAAGTCAACACCACATTGAGTTCATATCTCACTCACCCTTTCTCCACTATAAATGTAATGCTAAAATGAAAATAGATTATTTTATGTACTAACGTCTGATTTTGCCCCCTTATTGTCCTTTGGGATCTAAGCTTGTATTGCTACCATTTTGTCTGTTTGGCTGTGTGTAACCTTGTGACTGTGTGTTTGCGTATGTATGTTTATAATTCCAATTTTCAAGTTAAATCCCACTACATTGTGTGCAAATTGTACCTATTCAAAAAAAAGAACATACATGTTGATTACATTGTACATGAACTACAAGGCCCCGGCTTACAGTGTGTACAAGAGCTTCTTCACTAATGCATGGATGAATAGAAAATTAATCACAATGTTCATGTGACGCTGTAAAGTGGCTTTAATCTCTTTTAACAATGAGTGCATGTGTAGAAGTGTTTTGTTGGTCTTCAAAGTGCCTCAGAATGGTGCAGGGTTGTGTTTTGACCTTTAAAAAAGAGAAAAAAGCATCACATTTTCCTCAGAATCTCAGTATATAGGCTACTGTATGCACACTTGTTTGTTTGTAGCTGTTGGAATATTAAAGTGCAAGTGCAAAATGCTTATAATGTATTCAATGTTTTTAGGCTGCAGAGGGCATTGTGTTCTCTCTCCACTTTGAAAGTTGAAATGTTCAACATCTAATGGATGGGGAGCAGGAATGGTAACATAGGGCATGAGAGGGAGGGGTGCACACAGTATTGCATCGGTTTGAGTAATGCATCTGACTGTAAGGTGAGGTTTTGGAAAAATACCTTATGTGTTGATGTTGCAGAGAACTTTGCTTTAATTAGTAAAGTCATTTCAATTAATATTCAATCATTAACAATAGAAATTGTTTCGGAGCTGTTACATGGGAAGAGGTTGCCTTTGTCATGTTTTGACAACTCCTTGTCCCCTTCCGAAATCATTTAGAAACCACACAAAACATTAAAGATAAGAAGGCACAGCTTATGTTCTGCACTGTTACATGTTTCAGTTCAATCTTCTTTAAATCCTTAATTTTAGGTCTATTTTTCAAAATATGTTCTTTACATTGTTAAGCTTTTCTCTCTACCTTATGTTTGTTTTGGTCAGAAATGTCTGTTCCTGTCCTTTTTATCTATTTCTTCTTGACTATCTCCTGTGCCCTCTCACTGCTGGGTCTCCATGTACAGGTAGTCATGCTGCTGACATTTGTGTCCAAGCAGGGCCCAGTGACATGGCCTTTACGACCCCTCGCTGGGTCTCCCTTCGCCATCCCTACCCCCTGCCGCCATTCTTAACCCACCAAGTCCTCTTCATCAGCGTGCAGATGAATGTGTGTGTGTGTGTCTGTTTGTGTGTGTGTTTTGGGACAATCCTGTGCGTACAGTGTCTGCGTGTTTAAGCCAGGTCCAGATCAGTCACGTTCATGCTTGCCTGTAGCCTGTGTGCACAGTAGGGGACATGGTATGGAGCAAGCCTCTTTCTCTGCTGGATGCAGGGGTGAGCACTGCACTGTGGGCTGGGAGGTAGTGGGGCACACATGTGGAAATGGATAGCTCACTCTGATGTGATAAATCCATCTTAAAATGTCTTTGTTGTTACAAAATGTCTAACATTTCCACTTGTGTATAGAACAACTCATAAATTCAACAGCCATGAAAACTCGCCGACATTATTCACTATAGATTCTTTGGAAATATTTTGGTGCTGACTATCTGTGTTACAGAATTTTGGAAGAGCTATTATGTGCACAGACAAAGTGCAAAGCCCCATTGTTCTTCTTCTCAAACACAAATGCACAAACATACAGACATGCTCACCGTCCCTGCAGCCATGGGAATGGAGAACGCTGAGGTTCAAGGTCATTTCAAGTATTCAGCAGCCTGGGGCTCTCCATTGTCAGTGCACCACATCCTTTTGCCCACACGTGCACTCAAATGCATGCACAAACACACACACACACAACACATTGTTGGTAGGCGTACATTCTACACACCGCATCTCACTAACACTTGCATCCGAGACAGCAAAGTGTCTGTCAGGTGAGAACATGACACTTCGTGGCTCCACTCACATACACAAACAGTTGCAGGTGTGAATCTTCAATGGAGACACAATTATCCATTTTTGTTTCTGTACCATAGATACAAAGAAATGAAAGGTATGACTATTAGACAATTGCTATTTTCTGTCATCATTAAGCTATTCTGCAGCTCTTTTGTTGTGATTGTTTATTCTTCATGCTCTACAGTCTACAGATTGTGCTGTATTGTCTACACAACAGTAACTATTGTTTGGCACCAACTGATTACTTACATTTGGTTTCTATTTAGTAAAGAAGTGAGACTTTGTGAAAATAGTAGAGATATAGTTTTTAGAGACAGAGTGAAGGTGAGAGAGAGAGAGAGAGAGAGAGAGAGAGCAGCAGTGGGTGTGATTAGCTCCTTTGTTGGAGGTCTGTTGAGCTTCATTGGCTCCAGAGAATAGGTTCCTAATGAACCCAGCCAAGCTTGGACCAAACTTTGTGCTGAAGACAAACTAAGTTATGGTGGTCTGGCAGAGCGCTGAGGGCGAGCCGACTGATATACAACGCCTGGACATATGGTCCCCCCATCAGGGCCTCTCCCAGCCACTTTCTCATGTCCTGGCTTTGGTGTGTGTGTGTGGGTGTGGGTGTGGGTGTGTGTGTGTGTGTGTGTGTGTGTGTGTGTGTGTGTGTGTTTGTGTTTGTGTGTGTGTTTGTATGTGTCAGAAGGGATACACACAAGAAGGATATTTATAGTGTGAATTTTTACATTTGTTTGATAACTCATTGGAACAAAGAAACATAGAACTGGAAAAGAAACACAGGGAGTAAGGGGGGGACAGAGGGGGGAGAGAGAAAGAGAGGCTGGTTGATGCTTACTGAAAGCGACAGAGGAGAGAGGGCTGCAGGCTTTGTCTTTCCAGCTGACCCCAATACAGAATCCTTTCTGACACGTCCTACAAGACATGGAGTAACTGAGTAAATCAGGCCAACCTGGCTGTGGTGTAGCAGTGACTGCACCATAACAGATGCAATGTGGAAGAGAACCACATGGTGTCCGGATGAACATAGACGAGGGTATGAAAGAAAAAAGTTTGAAGACCTTACATACTTTCTAATGTCATGTTGCAAAAGTGCTATTTATTTGTTTAGAAGTGGAGGATTAGATAGTAAACAGGTCTTTTGTGTGTTTGTGTATGCATGTGTGCCAGTATGTAAAGAGGAGACACAGGTGAGCCTGAGTGCGGTTTGAGGCTAATTGTTTGGGTCAGGGTGGGAGCGTGGGGACGGATGGCTTCCGTGTCCCACCAACAAGGCTCTTGGTAACTGAGCCGGCGAGGGGGAGAATGGGCCCACTACAGGGCCACACAGCAGGCTCAAACAACACTTATTCTACTGGCCAAACTGTCAGCCAGAACAACTTCATTGTGCCCAAAATTGGAGTTGAAAGCAAGGCAGAGACTTGGGAGGGGAGGGGGCAGTGGGAAGGTAGGGAGAAAGACGGGGAGGATGCAAAGAGAGAGAGGGGGTCTGTGGGAAACCGGGGGACTGGAAAAGGGGGAGTCCCAGAGAAAGTGCAGTCTTGTGGATGAATAGGGTCAGACGGTGTGAGTTCATTTCAGTGAGGAGAATTCCCATAGATCCTACACGAGGGGCAGACGGCCAGGAGCAAGGCAGCGGCTCGAATGGAAATTTATTAAAATGCATTCTGGAAAGAGGGGATGAACTGTAGCATTTTTGTATGCTAGTGCCTGTATTGTCACCACATTTGTTCACACTATTCAGCCATGATAAACACAGTTCTTAAACAATGGTGACATAACTAGCTGATAGCGCTACATGCAGCATTTTACTAATGTGCATCTAGTGTGCACTCACTCGACTGCTGCCCTAAAGTTGTTGGGGTTTTTTTTAAATGTTGTTGTGTTTCCATTCTGTGCAGCCCCTGCCCCATTATCTCATGCCAATATTAGATCATATATTTGAGAACTGTGTCAAGCCTATGTGATAAATAACTGTGCCACACACAGGCTACCCACAAGCATTAGACACTTCCCTGCAGGATTTTCCCTGCCTTGGACCCCAGGAGGGAGCCCAGCCACAGGCTTTGAACTGTGATTTGTATATAGTACAACAGAAAGCCCCTTTAGACTGACACTAAACCAGTCTAAATCAGTCCAACACTGATTTACGTCACCATTCTCTTCTTTGTCTCTTCTCTCTTCTCCTGCTGGCTATTTCAAATTCATCTTTCTGCCCTTGGTAACTACTGCAAAAGGGTGAAGAAGTTTACTTAGTCACACTGAGTTTAGGGAGATGAGAAAAGTCTGTGATTTTGTGTGTGTGTGTGTGTGTGTGTGTGTGTGTGTGTGTGGGCGAAGGTGTGTGTATTCACTCTCCCATGTCAGTGTGGTTTGCTCATGTATGTGTGTGTGTGTGTGTGTTTGCACGTGTGCGAAATGTACACACACACCCCTGTTTGATCCAGAGCTAGCCCTGCAGCTCCCAGAGACTCAACAAAAGGCCTCCTCTATCCATTGTATGAGCTGTGTGTTTCCCAGGAGAGCTCGGGCTCAGTGAGAGAAGGGCCCCAGATCGCTTTCTCCTGACATGGATGTTTATTCGCTCCATGGTCCAGCAGAACACCCTCAAAAGGACTGGCCTTAGCATTTTGACATGCATGACACATAAGTTTGGAAAAGAGAAGAGGGGCTAGAGGGCGTAAGAAAGAAAAAGAGAGAGTCCTGACAGATGAACAGACACACAAGACAGACAGATAGAGAAAGGGCCTGTCTATGAAGGTGTTCTCAGTGCACTCATATGAAAAAGAATATTCATGGTGTTCTCCACCATTTTATTTGCTCCTTGTCTTTACACTAGTCAGCTTTCTTGTCAACCTTGTTCATGAATGTAGATCCACCCGGTGGGTGGGTAGAGATTTCCCCCTGATCTTGACAAGCTCTCCCATCCCTGACTGCATACTAATTTCCTCAGAACTACTGAACCAGTGCAAAACAAATACAAATTGCCAGAGCTGCTCTTCATTGCTTGAGAAGCAGGGTCTTAGGAGGTTAGCAGATAGTAGCTGTCTATTGTGGGTCTGTGATTAATCAGATTGTCTGCTGTGGACAGAGAAGCTTAGAGGGACGGCTGTTGTAGTTGGCTATATGATATCTTTAGGAATCTGTCAATATGTCTGAGTTTAAAATCCTGAGCTAATGAAGGGAAGTTTCAAAAGTGACTCATTCATTCACCAGTCAATTAAAAGTCCATCAAATGATCAATGCGATCAGTCGGACAATAACTGATTTGACAATGTCAGGTTTTCAGGTTTCAAAGATGTCTCTGTATTTCACTTTATAGACAAGGATCTGTCCTCAGCGGCTTTCTCTTCACCAGTTGTCTTTATCTAAGGGTTTTGAATGCTATCTATCAGAGTACTTCACTTTCTCTGGCAATATCTAAAAGTTTCCTTGAGATTAAGAGTGCCTGCAGGGTTGACCATAGATCTCAGTAGAGCTGCAGAAGCCGACAGTTGAAAACAAACATGGTAGGCTGATACCATCTAATCTGTTGAACACCATTATCGTCTAAGATATCGCTATACTCCCTTCCATACCCGCACGCACCCACCCTCCAAACCAGACTTACTCTCTCCCTCTACACCCTTTGAGCTAAAAGCTTGTGTGTTGAGGCTGAGAGTGAATGTAAGCCATTGTTATGGTGTAACTGGACTCCACAGCAGGTTGTTTGATCCTGTTTTGGGCCTGAAAAGCCTTTCTTTTTTTTACTTGAACCACCACATCAGCTGAGAGGGTCAGACAACAGACTCTATTTGTAGAGTCCTCTGTCTGTCTGCTTCTTTTTTTTCTCCTTTTTCATCCTCACTTTGTCTCTCTTTGTCAGTGTAAATCTCTAAACCAGATTCACGTTTGAGTCCGAAGCTTTAATTACCATAAAGAGGAGCGTGCACTCATTCACATACTGTACTTAGATACAAATGTCTGCTTTTAGGCACACTCTGTCACTCTCAATTTCTCCTTCATTCTCTCCGCCTTTTTCTTTAAACAGGATCTTCTTGTACTTCTCTGTCTGTACAGACACTGGGATTATATTTCTCGCTTGCATCTCTGGTATGGCAATAGCAATAGAGGATGTTACTGAAAAGTGTTTAAGTGACAAAAGCTTTAGTAAATTGTTTTTTTCACCCACAATACTTCCTGTGATACATCCGAGCTCTTGTTATGTTCCTGTTTACGCAACGTCATTTCATTATTTACATTACAACATGGAACCATGTTGCCGTATTGTCGAATGTTTTGGGCGCTGACTTGCACTTCTATGCCTTTGTTACTGTTTTGGCATTGTATTCTCAATTTATGATCTGTTTAGCGTTCAGTGTGGACAATGTGCATGCAAATATCCTCGTCCCATTATGCCGGCTGTCTTTGTATGTCAGCTTTCTTCCCTAAGAGGTATGGATGAAGAGTTGGGGGGGGGGGGGGGG
>LKNJ01000074.1:128972-164215 GCA_002120245.1 Maccullochella peelii | reverse complement strand
TGAAGAGTTGGGGGGGGGGGGAATGGCGCTGTATATTTTTGGAGGGAGATTTGTGCGAGCACACACACAAACGCACGCACACACGCACCCATCTGCGCCCTCAACCCATTTCAGACATGAGAAACTGTACCTTAATTTGCATAAGAATAATTGACACTTCAAATTAGCCTTCCAATCAAAGAGGATCCTTTTTTTCAGCATATGTGCAGGCACTGAGCACTGCCATACTGGAGAATATGAAAGGGAGGGCAAAAGAGAGCACGGATGGGAGGGGACACGTCATAAAAGATTAACCCTTTCATTTCCTCATCGCAGAGTGGAGGATTTGATGTGCCTTTTTATTGCATATATAACTTGGTATACAGTTAAAACAGACTTTTGTAGGGAAATAATAAATTATTTCTTCTCTAAATCAAGGGATCTTATGACTGCCTGGTGGGGCAAAATGGTTTTGTTGATTGATAGATATTTACCCCTGAAAGCTTTAGCACTGACTGTGTTATGTGCATGTTTACACATCTATATTCACCTCAGTGGCATTGGGCGCAGGCCAAGTGAGTGAGTGCTATTAAGTAGAGTGTTCGTATGTGTCAGTGTGGATGTGTGTGGATTGAGGGTTTGCCCACATTAAACCATTAAAGCAAGTGCAATGTTGAATTATTGATAATAGCTAATGAAAAGGATCAGTTCAGGATAAACTACAGGCTTAACCATAGCCCTGAGGGCTAACACACATACCCATACACACACATACACATACACACAAAACGTCATTCATTTTCCCTGTTCAACACCTATTTTAGGTTTTCTCAGACAAGATTTAAACTGGTACTGGCGTGGTATTCTCTGTCTATATCTCACTCTTCATTGTTCCATCCATGTCCCAGTTACATTACAACCCATTCCAGTTAGGCACAATGAAGGCCCCAACACTGGGACAAGAAATGTTCTTCCAGGCCTACCCAGTTGACAAGCAGAGAGCCTTTTTTGAGGCTGAGTCTGGTTTTTGGGGAGGATAAGGGACAGGGATTCAGTTTTGGGGGAAGGGGATAGAGAATGGGGGATGGGGGGGGGGCCTCGGCGCCAGCCCCTCTGAAGCGCTCAGCATCCCCCCGCTTATGGGATGGCGAATGTGTCTGGGGGTATCCATGACAACACTGCTGCATGCCAGGGACATACCACAGCAACATGGCCAAGTAGAGTTGGTGTCGGTGTGTGTGTGTGTGTGTGTGCAGATCCATTAAGGCCCACATGTCTTGGTGACATTAATATTCACTCAGTCCGACAGGGAAGCTGCTGCAGCCTCAATCAGTTTGCTGTTAGACAGGCATGTGTCACAGACACCTTTATTTCAGCCTTTGACTCAGAGGCTGAACACTAACTGCATACATACTCTCTTGTGCGTGAATGTAAGCCACTTTCTGTAGTTTGACACAGTTGTCAAGGAAAATGGCTCCTTGCTAATGGTTCAGCATGGCACAGCTTTATGCACGTACTATATATTTTATACTTCCACAGACACAGAGTGGTGCGCCCTCACATTCACTCAGGTCATGAGGCACAGGTCAGGACTCACTTACTCTGTAACAAACATGCACACACACTAGCACACAGAGACTCACACAATCACACTCGTAGCTCCTGCACAGATCAAGCTGTGTTATAATAATCCCATCTGGGACGGCCTGGATTCTCACTCAGAAAGTACCCACATAATGATACTCTGATGAGTTCCTGTGTGTGTGTGTGTGTGTGTGTGTGTGTGTGTGTGTGTGTGTGTGTGAGTGTGAGTGTGTCTGTAAAAGAGAGAGAGGGAGAAAGAGAGAGAGAGAGTGGAAGGTGCTTTATGTGTCATGGGTTATATACGGTTTTATATTTTAAACCCACATCCCTGCCCACACACACGTGCACACACACGCTCACATACACATGCATGTAGAGTCAGGTCCTGTGGGAGTGTATTTTTAACCCTGACTGCCAGTGCATTTGCTGAGGGGTTAAAGGCCCGAATGGTGAATCAAGTAAATAATTCACCATAGCTGAAACTCTTTCGATGTAACCTCAGAATGAATGAGGAAGGGAGTTCAAAAGAGACTTAGTTACGTAGTGGCACACAATAGTCCTGTCCAATGAGACTAAGTGTTTTGCTTTAATGTACGAAGTATAGAGAAACAAGTAGGTCAAAAAGCAAGACCCAATAAGTCATCGGACTCTCATCATCTAATAAAGTCTGATTCCATGCAGCGTTTGTAAAATGTCTACAGCGATATTTATACATTACATCTTTATCTACTGTATGTGTGCTTGTTTGAGTGTATGTGCACATGTACAGCACTAAACGTTATGCCTATCCTGTGTTTTTAGGTTGGATGGAGACCTCGTAGATCATGACCCAGAAACAAATCGCATAATGACCAGAGTCTCCAGGCTAAAGACATCAACGATATTCAGCCGATCTCAGAGGTGACTGCGCTCTCTCCTTTCAAGCATTACCATTTCTGCCCTCTTGTTATATATATATATATATATATATATACACACACACATACATATCTTACGAATTCCCTGCTATGGATCAGCAGTCTCTGTATCCTTTTTCTCAGAGAATTCTATATGAAAGTGTCTGTAAGACATTTTGAGTGACATTGCTTCTGTCAAACGGCTGATTGAAGGAGACACAGAGAGAAATGCTGTGCTAATGAAATCGTCTGACCCACATCCTTTAGTGCTATCCATTTCTCCAAAGACACAGAAAGGGCATTTATACAGGTAAACCATGACTGGTCCCTCAAGTGAAAGGGGGTTTTCAGAAGGAAGAGGAGCATCCATTATTTACTATTCCAGGGTTGCTAGACACTTAGGAGATAATGCAGTGCTTCAAGCATACAAAACATAGAGCCTCCTTGGTGCTGGTGAGGCCATTGTTGTGTGTTTTGAACATGTCTGTTTCCATCCATACTGACAGATAAAATGTCTCCTTCAGATTCAGAAGCACGGACAGAGATAGGTAGAGAAAGAAGGAAAGGGAGAGAATGGGATGGTCCAGAGATGTGTTAGCGTGTCTTTGTGCATGTTTGGTATTCATGTCTGTGCATTTGTGTACATGTGTGTCTATTTATTGCCCCCAGTCTGTTTGTTGGCATCTCTATGTGTCCAAACCTACCCCAGTCCTAGATTATATAATGTAAATGAAGTAGTATTACAGATGGTGCAAGCACATGTTTGTACCTGTATGCATGCCATGTGTATGCATCATGTTTCTCCTGCACTGAGTCTGTATAAGTAGTCTCTTCTAGTTCTGATAGGCTTCAGTCGAGTCTTATATTCTGCAGATCAGCAGCAGCATCAGTTGCCTCCTCCTGGAGAGTGGAGGCATCCGACTACAGTCTACTGGGAGTAGTCAGCAGAAGGAGAGCAAGGCATACAACTCATCCACCCTGTTATCAGACTTGGGGCAACACCAGGCACTACTTTCTGCCTTTGTCAATTTCCCAAGAGATGCTCTGACATGAAATCCTTTTTTGTGGATGAGGGGAGACCACTCCCAAAAATTCCTGTATTTTTCTGCATAAATGCGCATTGTGATGGAGAGCATGACAACAATCCATAATCTGGGTCTACTGGCATTGACAATTCCACTAAATTAGAATGACAGAAGAATTATAAAAAAATTTTAAGACTTGTGTTTCATTTTCAAATTTTGGCTGTTGTTCCTAGTGGCTAAGACATCAGCATATATCTTCACCAGGTTCATTGCAAAGGGCCCAAGACAAAGACATTGCTAGACAGAGTGTGTGTGGCAATGTAAAAATGGATTATCAGACAGTTTTGAACCACCAACAATAAATACCAGTTTGATTCAGTTAAACTGGGTCTATCGGGCTATTATAGTAAATTTATAGTAATTCTTTGCCTTCACTTCTAAATACTGCAAGTGGTTTGGATCACTAAGAAAAAAGTGGGCCTGCTTTAAAGCTCACAACTGATGAAGGTCAAACTATAAAAACATGCCCCAGTTTGTAAAAGATGACTTTACTTTAACTTCACGCTTATTATCCTATTTTGAGAGAATGGCTTATGCAAGGCACCTTGTTCATACGATTCATAGTAACTTCTTTAAATATGCGTGTATGTGTTTTGCTGTCAACAGCTGATGAAAAACTATGATGTGACTATGACAATCTCCACAATTCTAGTTGAGGAGCTAGGTGGGCAGGTTTGAGTGAAGGAAACATGTAAAGGCAAGAAAGGGTCTGTGAGCACAAATAACTCTTCTATATTATAATTCAGTTTATGCAAGTACACACTTTTGCAACTGTTGTCTCTCATGTATAGTGTTGTTTACAGTGATGTTTCTTGTGTCTCTCGGTCTTCTTTTTAATATAAAACATTTTGGTCCTGAATCAAAGTCATTTTCCTAGTTATCCATGGCAAAACATCTGCTGTGACATTACTGATTGATTCACAGCCAGACATGCCACATGCTTAAAAAGCTGATCAACCCCTAAAGAGCATTGTTGCAGCTATTTCAATTTACCTTACAAACATCAAGCTCTAATCTATTTGTTCAGTTGGTGATTGTGAAATGCTTTGTTTGATTTAACCAAAATATCATAGATACTGAGAACCATCAGCAAAGCCCTGGACCAATGTACATACACACACACACACACACAGACATGCACACACTGCGGACATCATCCTTATATAGGCATTAAACTGCAGTGTCAGCAGAGAAGATGGGGAGGATGCAGAGAGAGGCACATGTAGCTTTGACTAAGAGCTGCCACAGATAGACAGGCAGGCCAGGCAGTGCAGTGTGTGCCCTTGAGGTGCTGTGCACAGGCAGGGTGGTGTGCTTGAGTTGTCTGAATCCACCTCCCTTCATCTTTTTGAGTTAGGCTGAGTTTGGCTGTTGATGGCCCAGGGACCCCCTGCCAACCCTCCGAACTGTTCTGTACTGTCAGCCAAACATCAGAGAAATTTGTTGAAGGAGACAGCCTGGCCAAAACAGTACTTTTGTACTGTACATTCTGAATTCCTGGAAAAATACTGAGGGGAGTTGCGGACTTACACCAACTTGCAAGGGACGCATTCACTTTCAAGAGATTTCAAGTGTCTGACGAGATAAATCAGCAAATGCATTTAGAGTAAACCTTTAGGAAACACCTCTGTTGAAGTCATGGGGTCCTAAAATGACGTGTGGCTCTGTCTTTGTTGTCTGATGCAGACAATGACACCATACATTCAAGATTTAATTGAGCCAGTCAGGCATCCTTACTGTCTCAAATGACCCCAGCTGTTCTGTACAGCCTATACATTCATATTGGGCCCCAGAATACCTCCCATGCTTGTCAACAAGCTCTATAGTTTCGGGGAAATATAATACCATAATGTCTTTCTGGAGGAAGGGAGTGTCAGGTATAGCAAGAGTAATGGAGGAAGGGCTAGAGATGCAGCTAACCCTGGTTAAGCAGGGTGTAAAGGGGATCCGATAAGGCGTTCCCGAGACCCTACAGTCTCCCAGTCTCCTCTATGAGAGAATAATAAGCAGCTGTAACCCTGAGACACTCCCAAGCCTGTGTCCTCAGCTACAAAAACCTTCACCAGGCGTCTTATCAGGTTCTAAGGATATCACGTAAGACAATACATGTGAGAAGTGCAGGGGGAACAATGGGAGGAAAGTGCAGTGTGATATGAGGGGGACTAATGTCAGCGGCTATTGTTGAGGCCTTTGTCGCCATCAAGTACACCGGGAACTCACAGCTCACTGAACTCTTTTCATTCAAGGATCTTGCTTTGGGATGTGATGAAACTCTACAACAAGTGCTGTCCCTCATGCTTTAGCAATGGCAAACTGTCCACACAGAGGTTATGTGTTTGTTGCAGGTAAACTGTAACTAACAGGTTGCTGTAAGATGCCCTCTGGCTGGGAATGATGATTTAGTCTCACACTTAAACTATAGTTTCTAAGAGGAAATTTGCTTTTGAAGGTGTTGTGTTATACAGAATGTGGTGAAAATGTACTAAAAGTTTTCCATGGAGCTTTGATCTAATAATATGTAATAGAAAGTAAATGATCAACTGAGATTTCTGGAGTGTCTTTGAATTCTTTTAATCATTTCCATATTTCTCTTTTTTTAGGTAAATTAGACCTCCTGAACAACTAGAAAGGAGCCAGAATGTCATCGAGACAGGAGCTTCAAGATGTCTGCTCATAAATCACACAAGCTCCAGGAGCTTCACATTACTCTGTACG
The DNA here is from genome assembly GCA_002120245.1 of Maccullochella peelii. NCBI lineage: Eukaryota > Metazoa > Chordata > Actinopteri > Centrarchiformes > Percichthyidae > Maccullochella > Maccullochella peelii. The sequence continues at coordinate 157,956 of LKNJ01000074.1, read as the reverse complement.
ACACTTGGACCGGCACTGTATTTTTTATTTCTGTATTTCTGTCATCTGGTTTTATAAGATTGTTGACCAAACTGACAAATACTGTGACCTTGCACTAATATACCAATTTTATTTTTATTTGGGAAAATAGGATGAAAAATATTATACACATTGAAACTTGTGTTTATTTTATGTAACTGATTGAGTCTAACAAGTATATTTTTTGACAGCTAAATAAAGGCTTTTTTTTCCCTTTAAGTGATGTTTTAGTGTGAGTTATTTCCTCCTTTCTGTGTAGTGCTTTGGCACTCCAGGTAAAGAACAATGTGCTTGACATAATTGGGTCCTATCTGGTTATGAAAAGAGCATGCGTGCTGATAAAAGCTGGCAGGGTGATCAAAGCACCATGCGTCCTGATAAAAATCGTACACCTGACACAGTTGTAGTTTATCCAGACAGACTTACGAAATGAGAGGAAACTGATTTCAGACAGTACCAAGAAGCCTCCCTGTTTAAAATCAGCTCCATTCCAAATTGTGTGCTGCTTCTTGGTGTATTTCTGTATGTCTGTGAAATCAAATGTGCCTGTATGTGCAAAATATAGAAAGAACAATTAAAAACTAGAATGATTCTATGCTTCTTTTCTACACCTACTTTTTTTGCCCTTTCTTTGCCATGCTACATGTCAGGTGTTTTTGAAAGAGAAAAAGAACAATCTGACTTTTGTCTCCCTGTCAAAGTGTCCCTAAAATTCTATTCACATTACAACAAGAGGGCTCAAAGTATAGGATTCATAACATCTTTGAGAAATTGTTTCTTATGGGTAAGAAGCATAATTTCTCTCCCTTTTCTATCTCTCATTACTCTCCATTCATCTTTATGTGCCTCTCCATTTTCCCTTCTCCTTCCTAATCATATTAATTCTCTCCGTCCCTTCCTACTTAACATTCATTCTCACTATTTTTCTCACGCTTACCCCATCCTCATTTCCTTTACCAGCATCACTCTTCCCTTCTTTCCTACCGTCTTTCAGTCCCGTCTGCCCCCCCTCCCCGTCTTCCTCCACCCTTACCCATTCTCTTGCTACTTTTCTCTCTCTTTCTCTCTCTCTCTCTCCCTTGTCTTCCTCTCCCTCTCAGATGTCAGATCACAGTCTAGTCTTCCGCTTGCCCTGTCATCACATTTTTCACACAACCCCATCCCTTAATTGGGCCTGTATCATCATATCATATCATGTAGAATATCTGATCACAGCAAGAGATGAAAGATGGCCTCCACCTATCCCCTCACAGACAGACAGACAGACACACACATATATTGTAGACTTACACAAATACCCAGAGCCACGCTCACACAAACACACACGTCAGTGGTCGTATGGGACAGGAATCCAAGCTGATGGCTGTGTCTGTGTACATTTTTACACCTCATGTTTGCACCAAGTTGTCGATGTGATTGTTACAGTGTGACAGGTGAGATGGTGTGTATTCCAAGAGTGTCCAATGATGTTTGTATCAACTGCTAGTAGCTTTTGTGATGAGACAAAGGATGCCCTGGAGCCAGCAGTGTCACATCTACAGGTAACTAGCAAAATAAAGCAAACATCAACAAAATGTGTCTCAGGAGTGCTAAAATAGCTCCAACATGTCATGGCATCAACTTGAAGGATGCAACACGAAATCGTGTGCAAGATATCCAGTCATTCCTGCTGCTGGCAAAACAAATGCTTAACTTCAAAAATACACTGTCACAATTAGCCATATATTGAAATAAACTGCCATGGGTTTCTGGTTTATATTGTTTTCATGTTCTCCAATGGCTACTTCCATCCACATAGATAAATGTGGCAATGACACAGATCTGAAACAGAACCCCTATCGACAAGCATATGCCATTAGTAATTCCTTCAGGTCTTTCATGACTGTCACACATCTTAATATCTTTTTCCTTAAGTTTCAAATTCCAAACAAATCTAATTTCTGGCTAATAAGTTTGATAGCATTTTGTCATTTCCATTTTTTAAAACTTAATGATCATGTGATTTTGGACAGTCATGAAATGTCTATGAAAGGGCAAATGTTTGCACTACACACATGGATACTGAAATATACTGAAATAATTGTCAGAGCTCATGCAGAAGCAGTTCACTGTGTGTCACTGTGGCCTGAGTCACATGCAACGGGAATATTTTAGCTACAGAAATGTTTCACCATAAGATGAAGGTGATCACACAGCTTATGTAATGTAGAGCAGTGGTTTTCCAACCTTTTGACTTGCCCCTTGACACAGATTGTATGTGTGCGGTGTGAGCAGTTTAACTAAAACGTGACAGGTTCATTTGAATCCCTTTTTGAGGCCTAAAGAGGTCAAACTATCCACTATTTCCCAATAAGGAAGGAAAGATTAGAGAAAAGTTGTTGTTTTTTTAAATCATCATTTGTGCAGCAAAAATCTTTTTGTTTGTTAGTTTTCTTTTTTCTTTTTTTAATTATCGTGTGACCACTCAGATTTACCTTGCTACCCCTTGGGCGGTCAGCCACAGGTTGCGAACCACTATAGTGTAAAGAGGATTCTGATAACTCTACATGCTTTATCCCATTGTTGGTGTTCACAGAATCCTGTTTTACCAGTGGAACCTGAAGCCTGCACACAGATGTTTATGGAGAAACAGTTCGTGTTGTATACAGTGCATACTGTATACTGTGTCACTATGTGGGTCTGAAGTCTTGTAAAAGGTCAAACGTCAAAAGTAAATCCTGATCAGAGGGCGCACAAATGTGGTTTTATTTAGTAAGGATTTAATTTTACACTTAGAAAACAGAATGCAGTGGTCTGTATCTCATTTCTATCTAAATGCAATCTACACCATAAGAAAGCTGTATGGAGCGCTGCTTTGAATAAACCTTTTTCCTCACAAGTGCTTAAATACTTTTTTTACTGTATATCCATGGGAATAATTTCATCAAAGCACAGTGTACCATTGCAAGGCCATTGTTATCATTGTGTCTCATATTTCCCTTATATGCATATCACACCAACTGAGAGTTATTCAGTTGCAATATGTACTGTATTGTATGTGCAACCAAGGTTTGAATCAGGTCATTTTATAGGTCACAGGCCTGTTTCCTGTGGGTTTTGTCAGTTTAAACAAATATCAGCACATAACAAGCTATTAGTAGAGAAAAACATTTTCAAAATATAGGTCAAGCTTGTATTGTGATTAATTAATATAATTATTGTAATTCAAATACTTTGGGTTTTCTAAGCAGCTAGGATTTGTTAAGATCATGGTTTGTTAAATTCTTAATCAGAGCCCAAAATAATTTGCAAGCCTGTTTCTGTTTTCTCCTGACATGACAAGAATACTAATGTTTTAATGAGCCTGGGTCCTAGCATGGGAATACATTTCTCATTTAGATCCAGGGCTGGAAAACATGTAAAAGCATTCATAGGGTGTTCTATATAATGTACATACACATGGCATGATTGTGTGTCTTGGTGAATACTTCATCAATAACCTGGCTTTATCCATGAAAGAAAATGTTCACCACAGATCATATTGTATTACACTGGCTGGTAGATGAATGTGTAGTGAAATCCAATAGAGACAGATTCAAACATGTGAAGACATGGATCACAGTTTAAATAGGTCTTCCTGGAATCATAATGCAGCTGTCTATATCTCTCAGTACAATTGAATTGAGCCAAGAGCATTTGGGAACCACAAAGATCTCAGATGGCACTTACTTAAAATTGATCTCCTGAAGGCAGTAAAGAATAAATGCAAGAATTCTACTATTGATGCAGAGCTCTGAAAAAAAAAAATTCTCTTTTTTATATTAAGGTGTTTTTTGGCCCGGGAACATGACCTTGGTAGCTGCTGGCGAGGAAAAGTAAAGAATAAAACTTCTAAACTCCATTATGTGATGGAACTTTCTTGCTCCTTTCTTTGTCTCCCTCCTCTTTTTTTCCACTAGACGGCACAGTATTTCACTTTTATCTACAGATAGCAGGACTTTGTGTTATCTTATTTTGTTTGGTAGAAGATTCACAAGTGCTATCCGCCCCATGATCCCAACAGACGACAAGATACAGAACTCCAAGTATGGAAACTTCACAGTGAGAAAAATGAGGTCTTACTGAAACTACCTTTGGTGTGTGTTTAACTCTCTGGTTATTCCCTTGGAAGATCTGGAAACCAAAGAGGCTGCTGGCTGCAAAGTGTTACTGCACTATAAAATACTATACAAGGATGTGTGTGGATTTTAAAAAGCAGAAATCCAGGGCTAGAAACTGGAGTTTGGTTGGATTATTCAAGGTTGGTGGGGGTTAAAGGGACTTTACTGAAAAAGCAGAAGTTTTCAAATGAAAATCTAGTCACAATTTACTGGGTTTGATCGACTTTTCAGTCCTTATCGGATACATCAACCACTTGAAGTGGCCGAAGCTGCAAGTTTCAACCATTTATCCATCCATTTTTTGTTTTTTTATTGTAGTTTCTATTTTCGTAGCGTCTCTGTTTTCGGAGATGTGTTGGTGATCTGACGTCCTCTTCTCTTACTCTGTCATGGAATCACAATGTCTCACTATCACTCGCTGCCGTGACATGCTGAGGCAGCCTTGTTGAAGCTGGACAAGGACAGAAGACATTGCCTGTAACATGTTGTGCGAATGTACGTTTCTTTGCGTGTATGTGTGTGTGTGTGTGTGTGTGTGTGTGTGTGTGTGAGTGTGCACATGCGTGTGAATGTGTGTGTCTTTCTCTTTGTGCTCAGTCGAGAGTGATTGATTTTGAAGTGTAGAATCTTGACAGAGTGTTCGGCTATCCCAGGAGGCACGAGACCACAGGGCCGAAACAGACGAGCAGCCTTCACTTTCTTCTTTTCTTTCTTTCCTCTTATTCTCTCTCTCTCTCTCTCTCTCTGTTCTCCCACCTCCGTCCTCTCTCATTCCCCACATCCATTCCCCCTTTTCAATCTAACCCCTTTTCCTCCCTGCTATTTCTACCCACATCTCTGATGGGTTTATTGATATGTAACATTGATATTTATTGCTGGCTAAAATGAGCCGCCGTCTTGCAGGTGGTGGGTGGGGATTCCTGATGTGGGTCAATAAGAGACAGACATGCCTGGTGATTTGCTTTGAAGGAATTCACAGCTGCTGTAGCTTACACTGCTGAAATATAGCCCGTGTCAAACTCTCATCCATAGGAAGGAAAAAAACAACAGAGATGTGAAATGGAAAGGTCTTAGGGAACATTGCAGATTTTCAATATTGTTTAAATAGAATAGCTTATTCCCACTCTCTACAATCTGTTCACTCACCTATCACTTACTGTGTGTATTTACAGTATGTAGGTACTGTAGCCTACATGAAGGGGAGTGATGTCCATATGTGCTCCTTCTGTCCTTATCATACAGTATATTATGAAGCCATCATGGCTACAAAATACAAATTAATTACTTTTTGAACCATATTTTCCTTTAAATTGATCTTTAAATTACGCTGATGATTGACAATATTTCCACAATGAAAAGAAAATAACTCTAGAACCAGCACCCAGGAGAGCCCTGTTAGATCCTGGTGAACCAACTCAATATAGCTGTGCAAACGTCAGATTTGAATCCTTGAATTGTACTATGTGGTATCTTCAACCTGCTGGTTGTCACAAGGACTAAGGGTAACAAAACAGAGGCAGTGTTCCCTTCTGCTCCGCCATTAGTGATGTCGTGTCACCCACTCCTGGGGCTCCGGCTTTGTTTTCCCATCATGCCCTCGCTGCCTGCTGGTTGGTTAAAACAAGCAGTATTCTTCTTCAGCCTTTCAATTATACCATGCCCCGCAGCAGCACCCTACACCCTCCACATACACCGAGACAGGAGCTAAGAGAGTAGGAGGGAATGATTTGAATTTGGCGTTTAATGGGTGTTTTGGTGTTTCTGAGTATTGGTATTGTCATTGGTTGGTTTTAACTCCTTTAGGTATTGTTTGGAGTGATGCACCCAGATCCATACAGAACTGGAAAAATGTAGGTGTTAAGCCTTGAAGGAAAACCTGACGACAGCCAGGTTCATTTTGAGGTGAAAAAGAGTTCAAAAGTCAAAATATTTTTTTCATAGTATTAGATTTATTACAAATAAACCTATAGTTTACTTGGTGTTTCACTTAAGTTTTATCACCCTAAAATATTTAAGTCAAGTCTCGCCACTACTGCTAAAAACGTACTTCTTCCATTGCTGTCCCACTGTCTCGTCAGTACATCTCTCCCTGTCTCCGAGTCCCACGGCAGCTCGACACGGGTCAAGTTCTCCTATTGAAAGGGTGAGATAGAGGCTGAAACCCTGCTACCACAAAAGCAGGCCGTCTAGACAAGGCCCCACAGTCGTGACCCCAGTTAGACCCTGTCCCCCCCAGGGGCCTATAATACCTTTGTTTCCATGTTGATAAATTGTATTTCCTGTCGTACTATCCGCACAACAAACACTGTGACATCCAAACTTCGAGACTCGGACTACAGGCATGTACATAGTGACATAGTGACTTTCAGAATAGAAAAAAATGGAGGCTGTATTTTACGGATACGATGTCGAACAGTAGTTTGAGAATAGTGTTATTTGTTAAAACAAATCAAATCAGCAAAATAAACCACATAGTAAATGCTGCTTATGTAGTGTAAAAACTATTTGTATACATTTTCAACAATAAGTGTTGATATTAAATAATAAAGTAATCTCTGGTTAAAATAAAGCTTCAGTGTGTTTTACTTTGGTTGACTGAGTAGATCTGTCTTGGTGTGGGTGATGTAAATATGTCTGGTGTTATGTTGACTTAGGGGTTCTTGGTTCCCATAGACGCATGTCTGGATTTTGGGTTTGGGGGGTGCAGTCTGGTGATTTAGGCATGAATTATCATCTAGTCACACAGCGTAAATTAACATACAGCCTTAGACAGAGTACACAAGAGCGGGCCACTTCTATTCAATGGCCCACAAAGGAACACGGTCTGCTGGCCTGAGACTCCTCATAGAGTCTGTTTTATCACATGGCCTGCTCATGGCTAGGTGTTATGCTAATTAGCTAGTGTTTGCACATACAGTACATGTGTGCACACTGCCATCAATACGTCCTTATATTGTCTACATGCCAACACTGATTATCTGACCAGGAACAAAGAGTTTTAAAAGGCAATGAACAAAAACATTATCAGTAACAGAAAAGCTGAGAGCATTTGGGGAAAAAGGGGAGATATTTTGGTAACAACAGTGCATAAATCAGCCACAACATGTCATCATTCAAAAGCTGAGGAAATACCCTATCACTGAATGATCGGCAGTTAGTACCCCCCCTCATGTAGGCTGGGACTCTCTCAGAACAGTTTTTTAGACTGCGTAATAAAGCAGATAATGAACGAATGAAAACAAAGGAGCATAATGTAGCGGTTTATAATCAAAAAGATTAAATAAATTGGCAAAACTGGCCTCATATGTAGCATTTAGAGTGTTTTTTTTCTTGAAAACCTTTTACATTATATCTCTGTGTGGGTGTCAATAATGTGCTCATAATAACAGATTGTGATAGCCATGTTTCATTCTTAATCAATAAGTTCCACAAACTTATTGTATTTCAAGACAGTACGTGCGAAACCCTACTTCCTATTCTTCTGCCTCCATTTTCTGCCACCAAGCCAGCTTGCAGCTAAAATGTACACAGAGATAATAGCAATACAGGGTCTTGCTAGCTTTCTTCCATTGTTCCTTGTCCTCCCCACTCCATCTTCTGCCTCCCCACAGAGAGCCATGAAGTGTCTGAGTCATTCTCGATTACAGTATGTATTTATAGACAGTAGAGTCAGGACCCAGGCCCTGTGTGCGTGCATGTGTGAGAGTGTATGTGTGTGTGTGTGGGTGTTTCCAACTCACACTGCCTAAAACTAGGGCCTAGATTCGGATGACTCACCTCAGATACTGGACTCTGCCACCAGGAGAGCTGACGTCACCTGTCCTGAGACCAAGAGTTAGTGCTGGCAGTGACCTCACTCTGATCCAGGTTAGAGAAGAAAAGTGCAAGAGATTGTCTGTCATGTGGGAGCTTACCGACACTGCCACATTTCCTAATTTTCTGAGCATAGGTCAAATTAAATATGTGGCACTGCACTTTGTGAAAACAAAGGTGGTGAACCCGCAGTCGTTTCAGGAGCCAGGAAAAGTACAATAAAATTGTGCATTACAGTTATCTTTCTGCATGTGTGTGTCCAGATTTACACATGCATGAATGGTCTTTCATGCTCAAGTTCGGAAGAAAGACAGAGGAGCGGCTCACACCAGTGCACAGTCACACGGATACAAACACATATGCACACACACGCACAAACACAGGGCTGAGGCCTTCGTGGTGTTGATGTTTGAACATTTCATTTGAGAAGGTTATAAGACCTGCAGCTGCCTGTCTTGCCTGGTTGAATAGGGGGGGCTTTTTTTGGGCGGGAAGGCGGGAAAGCGAGAAGGTGGTGAATGCTTTCCCGATGAGAGATGAGGCATATTGAAAACTATATTAAATTACCCTGATTAACAATTTAGCCACGATCAGGCTAGCCATGGGGGTGCTCTATAGGGAGGCCCAGAGACTATTCATCCCCACAGCTCCAGGGTCGAAAGGTGCCCCAAGTTCACAGGCTCAGGCCCTTTGTTATGCTAACACCCTATCCCAAATCAGCTGCCTGCTCCATGGCCAGACACAAGCACTTCCCTGAGAACTTTCAGGGAGTCGTCCCCCCCCCACCTTTCCAACACACAAATACGCACGCTGACAATCCCTATTGCCAAATTCCATGCACAATTCAACATTTTTTGTACAAGGAAAATGAGTGGGAGATGTGGGGTGTTGGGTCTGTGTGTCCTCAAGGCGGACGTTAAAGATGCCTTTTTTTATCTGTAATATTGATGTCTTATCATGCAAAAATACTTAGCCAAAATTAGCATTTTTTATTTTGTTGTAATGTCAAGAGAAAATTTGTATTTCTGTATCTTTGCAAGTACATGTTTAAACTGAGAGAAAAACACTAGGTACTCCCATTTTTTCAGAAAAGAAAGAAAATAATATGTTTCAGTCTTTCTGTCTCAAGGGAGAAATGATCAATACACATTAACAGGCGAGTTGATAAGACATGTAGTCAGAGGTCACATGCTGGTCAAACACCCTTGACCTAAGGTCAAAGTCTTTAGCGTGAACATGCCGTTGGTGCACAATCACATATGAGTCAAATTAAGAGTTTTATTTTTCAATTTAAGAGTTTTCACAAACAGATGTACGACGTGAGACTTTTACACATTTTATTATATGAGGATAATCAATCATATCACAATATTTTGACAATATTTCTTAACAAAAACATTTTGATGCCCCATTTATTCAAAATTAATTTTAATGTCTTTAAGACATTCTAATGTATAATGAACTCTCTCACACACTCGTTGTCACTGACATTAACACTGACATCAAGTACATCAACAGCAGCAGCAATGAACATACTATACCACATGAAATTGAATAAAACATCTCAGAAAACATGCAACATAATTATATACCACTGTTTGGAAGACACTGATTGTGTACAGCCATGGTCCTGGGTTGTAGGCGTGTATAACTGACCTCGTCTCTCACTCACTACCGCTGAGCCAAAACCTCAACCAGGAGAGAAAGAAAAAAAAAAAAATCCTCATCAATGCAAATTAGAGCCCAGAACCTGCAGAGCCTTGCTTGAGTTCTCCAAAAAGCCAAAATCACAGGCTTTCACTTGAAAATCTTGTTGTCTTACACGACTACAGATGCTCCATATTAACACAGGATAGTCAGGCATATCCATGGATTAGTCTGCAGTCACTTAAAAAACCGTCTCCACACTCAGGCTGCCACAAGAGAAAATAAGGACGCTTCTAATTCTGCCAGCATAATTGCCTGATTATAATGAGCTTCTCTCTCTCTCCCTCTAGCTCTGCCTTTATTTCTCAGTGTGTCAGTTGCTGTATGCTCACACACACACACATTCACACACTGTAGCCTAATTTTGATATAAATCAGTCTTCAATTGGGGGGGGGGGGATTGGCATTAATATTTTCTGGTGCTGCAATGGTGCTCTGCAGTACTTGGTGAAACCTGATATTTTCCTGCGACTTCATAAGACAATAGACTTTTAGAGCAGGGAATGAAATATACAGTAAAACAACAAAATACAGTACAATGAGCCATGGTGACACCCAACCTAACACTCAGACAATTAATTGATGTGGATTTCAGATAGGTGGTAAGCGGTAACGGCAGGTTAATGTGGTGCCATATGCCACTGTGCCTTATATTGCATTGTTAATTTGCTGACGGTGAAAAAACGGTGGTACATTGTTCATCTAATCTATTCTTAAGGTGCCTATCATTAGTTCAATAAAAATAAAAAAAACACATCTAAATTATACATTTTGGTACATCTTAAAATCCTAAACTCTGTCAGTGTTGTGTTAAGTACTTAAATAAAGACCATCAAAGTTTCAATGTCAACTTCAATGTATAAATTATTTTATTATTATATTTAAAAAGGCCTGGAAGTTTAGGGTATTTTGAGTACGAAATATCAATTAAGGAGAGGTCCAAAAATTCTTTAACGCCAGAACATCATTAAGATTTAATATTGAGATTTTATTACCGAGTCAGCTTACACAGCATCAAATTAATTACATTTCCATAACTATTTTATATTCAAATGAGCACAGAATGGCACAATTATGTAAAATTGTATTGTAACATATTTGTTTCTCAGTCTTTTTTACAACTGATTTTATGTTACTGTTATAAAAAAGCACCAATGTCAGAAATTGTGTTTATTATTATTATTATTATTATTATTATTATTATTATTATGTTGACTCTCACCTCATCCCAAATCAGCAGCTCCACCTGTTCAACTACCATGCACCCAAATTTACATTTTTAACCCCAGTAATCACAATAATGCTTTTAGGCAGGAAAGTATATAAAAGACTTAGAAGGGTGTTGGTGCTGTTCTACTCTGTTTGTTGATTTTTAAACACAATAAAATATAAAAATAATTCAGAATATATAGATAACTTAATATTTGTTTTAAAAACAAAGAAGTATAATCTAACAACTCCACACCCATGGCTTGTCATTATGCTGCATTTTTCAGTCCCATGTAAGTATATTACAGTGTAAAGTCTTTGTAAAGTAAAACACTTCCCATGACAAAGAGAGGAGACAGTATATTTTGCACACTATAATGTTACTAAAAAAAAACATGCATACAAAGTTTTGGAGTAGTTGTTATTCTGTCCGTTATGTTTTCACTTTGGCTATAGAATACATTGCCTTGTTCCACCAGGATTTGTTCTTTCATCCTTCTAAAGCTGTCTAAGCCCAGACGCAGTCTAAATGAGCATGCCCACTCATGAATGCTGTTGCTTAATTACAATCCCTGATGGAAAAACCGCTGAGGGAGATGCCTGAACACAGCCACATGTTAGGATGGAAACAGGGGGATTTTTTTTTTCTTAAAAAAAAATAAAAAAAATAAAACACCCCCCGAAAAACACAATATGTATGTGTTCAAGTGTATATGAATGTCATCAATTGTAATTGTAATGTTTTCCCAGCCTCCACACAAAATACAAAGGAATTCTGCACGTGCTTCAGTTTAATTTACAGAAATTAGATTGATGTATTGAATGGGGACCTTTAAAGGCCTTATTACTGTGTTGGATGCAAAGGCACTATCTGAGAATGGGATCTAATGTCAACAGTGGTTTGGATTGACATTTACATACAGTATGTTGAAGGTATTTATCAGCCGCAGCGAACATAAAATATAAATGAATATTGGACAAAATAATTAAACTACTGTTGGCTATAACCTACAGTAACTTCAAGTAAAACCTAGTTTGCTATTGCCATTTCATCAGGCCAGAGTGGGCCAAATTACACATCAACAACAAAGAGGAATCAAAGATGTAAAATTAAATTCAATGTTTAACCAGTAAGACAAAGAAATATCTGTTGTTTGTTGTTTGGTCAGCAATATAGTGAACACACAGTAGAGTACTGCATTTGAGATAATATAATTCAGAAATGGAGATTGTGCATCTTAGATATTTAATCCTGATACCTGCAAAACCTTCACTAAATTGTTTAACTGAATTTTACACAGTGGATTTCTATGGTATATTTCTGTGGTTAACCAAATGTGTGCTCCGAATGCCACATTACTCTATTTAAGCAAAAAGCTCCCGGTTTCTGTAAAGGAACTCTACACTACACATAAATTATTCAGTAGTATTTGCATTTGCATTGTAATTTGCATTCTTGTAGATTACAGAGAATGGAGAAGGAGGCGCTGCACCAAAGAGAATTACATTCTGAACCAATTTCAGTCTTACTGGTGAGGAGTTGACATGGATTTTTGTTCTATTTTCCTCCTCTGCTTCGAGGTATACTGCTGAGATCAGTGACACACATTTCAAACTGTTGTTTGATTAATAAAAGAAGGAAATGATGTATAATGCTCACCAGCACTCACACACAAAAAGCCCTGCCATTAAAAATGAATCGTGACATTGAACAATGAGTCTATTTGATTGACTGGGCTGAGATTTTTACTGTAATATTCTCATCATCTTTATATTGTAAGGCTTGCGAGTTGAAACTCAAAAAGAACCAGTAGGCATGGAGATGTCATATGGATTAAACACTAGGAAGGGGTGTGAAACTCTCACAGTACACTGAAGATCCTGGCTATTATGTTTCATCTAAAAATAACAAGCCTGACTAAAAAGGACAGACAACACTGAATAAGAAAAGAAAAAAAACAAGCTCCAGAGAGAATAGAGTTCAAACAGCAGTAATAGTGCTGAGTGTGATATGGAATACAACGAAGAGAATGTACAGTATGAGACTCCCTTCAATTATAAATGAAAAGGAAATCAGTGTGAAATGTATGGAATAACCCAGATAGTGAAATAAAACATTGTCTGTGTCTCTCTAGAGCCACTTTTGTGAATTGATGTCCTGTTTTCACAATTGCAAAGATTTCATGTGTCTTGATGTAATTTTTATTTTCTCATGTGAATTACTGCATCGTTTTAACTTAATTGCATCCATTGCTGACATCATCATTATTAAACAGCAATCTTTAAAGAGATAGCTTATGGGCCTCAGGGCAGAATGATATTTCTTTTTTTTTTACAGGGGAAACGTGCAAGAGAGTAGATTGAGACAGTGTGGAAGCAAACTCCTGCAGTGCGTGTGCGTGTCTATGCCATGAGGGGCTGGTACGATGCATCAAGGGGGTGGGGCAGGTATCGCTGCAATAAGAGAGGAGGGCTTAGCCAACGTATGCGCATGTGCAAATACTGCCTAGCCCTTATAAGCCCACATGTCGATGTACATGCCACTCCATGTGTACAGTTGCAAACACAAATGCATGAACATGTGTACTCTGTGTTTGACTGTTCAGCATTTGATTGTGTCTGAACCATGCTGTATGTTTTCTTACAAATGAACATAATCATGTCTTGACACTTGATGTGCCTCAATTTCTGCTAAATACAGTATGTGAAACAACTCTCATCCAATGCTAGAAGCAGAGGAGAGACGCCCCCTGTACCTATTCATCAGGAGAGTTACTGTAAGTAATGCCACTGACAGTAAAGTTGTTGGTGAACTTTACAGATAATGCCTCACTCAGGGGTTATTTTACTAGGATCTCCAATAATTTATCCCCTCAGCCAATTATGAAACAGACCAAATCTCATTTGAAGTGGTGGTAAAAGTACTCAAAGTGTTTACTTAATAGAAAAATACTCCATAGGAAGTACACTGTAACTCCGTCATTAAAAAGTTTAGGTGAACATATGAGCAATAACCTACAGTGTAATTAAATATCTAAAGTATTTCATTAATTTAATTAATATAACTGAATTAACAATTTATTAAGTGTTTAATGTCGTAAGTGATGCAGATAGCACTAATTGTACTTAAAATTCCAGCAGAACTTCATATTGTATCCTTAATTTTGCATGTAAATGCAATAGACTCGGTTCTGCAAAACAAATCAACTCTAACTTTCAGATACAAGTACAGGAGACCAAATGGAAAATATAAATTCCAGAAACAGCAGTGAAAAACTATAAAGTATGACAAAATAGTAACACTGTATAGTGAGTTTTCACCTCACGCTCACTGAAAGGAAAGAAAACTGTGTAACCTATGTGCGTTATTAGGATGGAGTTTCATGTTAATTTTCACTAAGATAAAAAAAAAATACCCAAGTCTTTGAAAGCTCATACAATAACTGCCATGCATTGTGATCATGGATGCTGAAATACAATCACAAACAGCAACCTCCTTGTCGTTTCTGTTGGTTTTCTGTCACCACAGGTTTTAAGCAGAAAGATAGTCTCCCTGAAATGTTTCAGTTAGGTAGTTAGGCCAACATTGCTGTGGCCTGTTGCATTCTTTATTACCTGCAGCTTCTCTGACTTACCTTACAGTTAATTACTTTATATTACTTAATAGTGTCACAGTAGAAAAGACTGTGAGGGTCAAGCATCCATTAACAGTCACATTAATTAAGGGTAGAGACAGCCTACAGTGTTTGATTAGTTTACCAATTGAATTGATACAGCCACAAAGTACAATGTATGCTGTCAATAATCACATTCCGAGAAATGCCCACTGCCAGACATCTGATGCAGGTACCAATCTGTCATGTGTGGTGGTGAGTCTTTTTCTCTCTTCCGGTGGCGGCGGTCCTCATACATGCCTATAGTAGTCTTGTCTAATCCTTTGAAAAATAACAAAGTTTATATAATTTTAAAGTCAAATACTTAGAATTACATGGAATACATGTACATTTAATGTATTTGATAACCACAGCTTTATTTTAATTTGTGAGAGTATGAATAATTAAATCCTGGTATTTTATTCTCAGTGTACAGGCATATCTGAAGACACCTTCTTACTCAGAGTTATAGCGTGACCTCTACTGCAGTTGAAAATACTTGGAAGCTGAGATTGAATCCATTGATTTTTGACGATGTAACCCCTCTCTGCAAGGATCCTGTGACAATTTTGAATGAGAAACCCCTTCATTTTGTGCAAAACCATCGCAAGAAAGGCTTATGTGCTCCTCGCCGCTTGATTTCCGATTCGGGGTGCTCACTGTTGTCGGGGTAGAGTCCGTTTCAGCTGCACTGCATCAACATGGTGAGTGTTACAGCTAAAACCTGGACGCAACGGTTTCTCTTATTTGTCACACGTCATTGATTAATCATTCGTTGCTAACATCAGTTTTCATGTGGATATCTACTGCGACCTTGCTGACCCGTTTATGTTTTTAGCCAATTTGTTATTGTGATTGCGGTGTAACGTTAGCTTAGCTTGCTAGCCAGAGCAGGTGCTTGTAGCCGGCTAGTCAGTGTAGCTATTTAGCTAGCGGTAGCTAACAGTGAACGTTGACTGCAGTCTAGTGATGTTAACAGTATATACCGGTTACTGTTTTATGTGGTGTTCCCTCACATATAGTGTTTGGGAGTACTGACATTAGCTAGTGTTACAGGGTAGAGGTTGAATGTAAGTTTTATATACCCGTATGAATCATACCAACAAGCAGTCAGCATGCCATTCAGCTGGCAGCAGGATACCTTTGGGAGAAGTCAAGGTGTGTTCACCCACCTGACCTTCTCAGTTTCCTCTCAGGATGCCCTCAGAGGAACTGAGTAGTTCATTTAGTATAATAGCTCATTTGGCGTAATTTATTAGTACATTTACAAGCATTTGTTGAGCACTCTGATAGTTAAATCTAATTTCATGTCGAGGGTTTTATAAAACCTGTCAGGAAAATGTTTCCATCGTGAATTTTCTGAGGGAAGTTGATAGATGTTAACTGCAAGCTGCCCTGCGTGCACGTTTGCCGTTACATTTGTATATGTATTAGTCAAAGAACGGACAGTTCTGATTGCATCCATGCTAGCTCATTTTGTTAAAGCACTCAATAATCCCCAAATTTCCTTCAAACACAGTTGGCGTCTTGAATCGCAACACATCTGGCACAAGTAAATTTGTAATAGTAATATCAACAGAAAGATGGGATGAAATGAACAATTTGGGGTAGCTACATCACAATCAGTTTCTTTGATGTATTTTCTTTGTGTGGTTATGAATATTTCGATGAGTTGATTTGTATTGTTCTTCACATAATACAGTCAGGGTGTCCACAATCTGCTGAATGGTATCCTCTATTACAGCGGCTAAGACAGGACAATAGTGAAAACCTTTAGAAAATAGCATTACTAATGTGGAAATGATTGCCAGGCTGGTAGAGTCATTCATTCTTCAAATCAAGCAGGTAGAACAATGTAGGTATGGACATATCCAGTTTATTGTAGTACCACTAGGGTATACTGTAATACTAGGCTACAGCATATCACAGAAATGACAAACATCCAGGGTCTAGTCTCTAACTACAATATTAGTGTCAGGCCCATTTTGATATACAGTATGGCACGTCTCTGATCATAGTTGCAAAATGTATAAAGTGTAGTCTTAGATGCCCAACACTCAGTAGTTGAGCAGTTTATAGAGAAGGATTAAATACACCTAAGAGTACCCAAGATGAATGAAACTGGGGAGGCATTGGTCAATACGGAGTTTCAGTGCTTCAGAATTAGATGAGTTTCATGGACAAAATAGTAGGGAGGTGTTTTGAAATCTTATGGATAGTGGTTATCACTGTGGCTCCCACTCCCCACCCCCTACAGATTTCATTTGGTTGTTGTGTGGAGGGGGTCAAGCAGACTGGGCAAGATAAGAGAGTCCATGCTGGCTCAATTTCTCCCAGGCCTGAGATCCTTGCAGGGCCCCCACAGAGAATGGTCAGCATCCACCAAACTAAGGCTGTGTGCCTTTGACCTATATAGCATGACCATTAGTCACATGGAGGATGCTTTGAGTCAGAGAGGTTGTTTGGTCACGCGTCACATCTTAAGTGTGAAATTAATGGCACCCACTCTCCCCTCTGTGACTCCAAAAGAGGTATTGACTTTAGCTTTTGGAGCTTACCCCATGCTGGGTGACACTGGGGAGCCCCATAACCAATCCACAATTTAGGTCTAGTGTACAGGTCTGGCCTCATCACCTCTCCTATGTAAAGAAAACACAGACACTGAAAACATTACCAATAACTAAAAGGCATAGGGTATGCTTCATGCTGACCAGGATAGGCCAAGCACCTGCTAGATGATGGGCCGACGCAGACGTCACATTTTCAAAATCTGCATGTCAGCAGTCGGTATTTTACTTTTTGAAAAGATTGACTGCTGTATTAAGTTTCCATTCTATGAAAAAGGTATTTCTTAATGGGCCAATGATTATCAAAATTGCCACCAAGACGCACATTTAGGCAAGGTGAAACTAGCATTCTAAATTGCCCTTTTAGGGTGAATTTAGGCTCTATTGAGTAGAGTTGAGTTAGGGCAGGGAGTTTTGTTTAGCCTCATATTATTGATGTGTCAACATGATGTTTACACAAAACAAAGAAGGCTACAGGATGTATTGCTGTATGTTCAGGTGATGGGTTTGCAAGTGTAGATTCACTGGTACATGCCCAGCTGCCAGCACAGCTATAAGGCTGTTGTTGGAAAAGAGACAAATATTTTATTGGGGATTGGTTAGCTAATTGGTTCTCTTTGCTCAAGTGTGTGTTGACACAGATATCAATGATTCCTACTGATTGCCAAAGAGATAGGCCAACCCGCAGACCTTACCCTACAGTTGGTGGATTAAAGCGCAGCATGATGGCGGTGATTCTGGCCTCTTAAGCCTAAGTGAATATTGATCTACTTGTGCTGGGCTGATATTGAGCTCCTTATGTTGCTAAATCGTTGGGTACCTACCACAGGAGTGCTGGCTGTTCATTCTCCTGGGCACATGAAGGCTGACATTGTGACAGATGTTGCAGACAGAGCGTAGTTTAGTGAACGTTGTACAGTAGTTAGTTAGTTAATAATTAAATCCCTTATAATCATGCAAAAGGCATCTTGAGTTCTGCTGAGTAGTGGGGAGTCCCAGGGACTTAAACATACCATGTTGTTTACCATGATGTCACATAAGAGTTGTTAGGGACATCATCATAGTCACATGAATCAAGGTGTGAATGATATTACGGCCCTTGGGAACGGATGTCAGGATGGTAATATAAGTATGTTGGTAGCCTAAAACATTGCCACAGTGGGGTTTTTTTGTTTGCTTTTTTAGTTCTACAACTCTGGGGGCCTAAGTTGGAAATTGTCGTATTATACACATTGTGATTTTAAGTAAAATAGGAAAAGAAGAACTGCTTTGAGGAAACTAACGTGGTCTAATTTATGTTTTTGGTTTGATTAAGTAACACTGCAGTGATTAAGTCCCGCGTTTTACAGAGTGCACTCCTTGTACGTTTATAGTGAAATGAAGGTCATTCTGTGTTTGAACTCTAGATCTTAATCAAGCTGTGGAGCCTAATCTTTTAACAACTTTCCCTTCTACAGTATTTACAAAGAAAACATGCTTTTCTGTGGTGTTTCATGTAGAATGTTTGAAACCATCTAGCTTATGCTTTGTTATTGGCTGCATCAAACACCTCACCTAGGGGAAAGAGCCGTGCAGTCTTGCAAATGAAAAGCATTCATCCTCTTGGGACCATGAATAAGCTTAGCACATTTCATGGCAATGCACAACTAGATTTTGTTTTTAAGTGCAACTTTTAGCCTGATAGTGGAGCTATAGGAAAGGTCAGGGGTCATGGCCACTAAAAGTATTACGATATCCATTTATGAGGACCATGAACATTCATGCCAAATTTCAGGGCGAAATTTTGGACAGGCAACATCTTGGTTATACTGGTGCTGATTTTCCCCTTCTAGCATTGGAGTCTATTCCCTCACCTCTGTCAATTAACAGCTAACTCACTCATCATACTGCCAAGAAACTGTCCTCAGAAACACTAGAGGCAGCGTTAAAGTGTGTATTATAATATCACATACTGTACATATACACAGTTTGTTTATGTTGATAGATCAGATATCAGAGAATTTCAAAGTCGGTCATAAGAAGTAATCACTAGGTTCTGCAATCTTGGAAGGTTTGTTAGGACAACATCTGTGGTCCCTATTAGAAAAAACATGTTATGGTGTGTATCAATGATTTTGTCTGTTGGTCTGTATAGGGCACATTTAAAGAATTGTATTAAGCGCATGAGCATTTGCAATGAAGGTGTGATGCCTAGACTTTTGATCTCAGATTGCTAATAGAATTTTGTACTTCAAATTGCATTTGAAACACTTTATAAGGTGCAGTTAGGAGATATGCTTCAGCCTTTATCACTCTATATAAACCTATATTTCATATGTGTAACTGCTTTATGGCATGTATAATTACTATTTAAATGTGATTTTAAACCCCCATCCTATTTCCACAGGGTGTGATCGGTGTGCAGCTGGTGGTTACCATGGTAATGGCCAGTGTAATTCAGAAAATCATACCTCATTATTCCTTCGCAAGATGGCTACTCTGCAGTGGCAGGTAATGTAGAATCCTGTACATGCTGTTTCAGATAGTTTCTCTAAATGCTACAGCTTCTGAGAAGTTTATTTCAAAAAGAGTCCAGAACAATGGGGATCAAAATGTTTACTCAAGACGACAGAGTGTTCAAAAGGGTTTGGATAGAAGAAGAAAAAGAATCATTAAATCATACTGCAAAGACCAAAGGGCGTCAAAATATTGGGATGACCCGAGAGGACGATGCATAAAAATAAAGTGCTTGCCTCATTTTCTCTAATTAGTGCCACATATGTTTAGCAGTAAACAGCTTCTTGGAACATATTTAATAATTCATTAATTTTTCTTTTCAGGGCACTGTTGAAACTTATTTATTATTTTTTTATTTTATTTTATTTTTTTACTTTTGCCCAAAGCAGGACGCCTGGAGTGTCCCTCCAGTGTGTGAATATTTTGTTATGAATTTTCCATAATAAATAAATGTACAAGGGGGAAAAACAAGCTGTGCTCCTTCTTTCCTCCTCTACCACACAGTGCTTCTCAAGATGCTCTGACAACAAGGTTTCCAAACAACGTTGAGGAGGGTGCCTGAAATCTTCAAATGTATGCTCTTAAATTAGCTGCTACGTCAAGCTCAGTTCTTAAGGACCGATAACCTTGCTGTTGTAAAGCCTCTCACAAGTGCTTTCTAGATGTGTATCAAAGTTGCTGATATAAAGTAAAGCTATGAAGTATGTGCTGTTTGGGAGTTAATCATTAAGCTCAGAGTTGTTACAAATTTTGGCTTTTGAGTCATGTTCATTGAATCAAGACTTAATGTTTTTGTTATTATTGCTTTAAGAAGTAATGTAAAGACAATGTAAGCTTTTAACAGTGAGTTAATTCCCCTTATTCTTAGAATAAATGGAATTGAACAGACAACTGATGACACAATGTCTCTTGTTTAAGTCCAAATCACTAAACCTACTCTTTCCATACTTCAGAAACAACATCATTACATAACATAAATCATTTTATAATGTATGTCTTAATAATTACATACTAGGACAACAAATCTAGCTTTCGTCTATCAGTGTTTTCCCCTCGTCGACAACTTTGAAATATCTGCTTTATTGTGTCTTTCTTTCTCTGTCCATGTCTGAGCCTGATTCAACATCTCTCTCCTTTTCTTTGTTCAGTCTGCGGTGGTATCAGCACCCTACGGAAGATGAGTTGAGGAGCTTAGCTGGGAAACAAAAAGGACAGAAGAGGAAAGACAGGTAGGAAGGGTGGGCTGGAATGAAGAAGGACTGTTGGGGGGGTGGCGGGGGGGGGTGGCACAGAGGAGGTACGAAAGGCACCCCTTTCATCAGAGAGGAAAGAAAAGATGAGAAGCTGACATCTGAGATGGATGGAGACCACAGGCATGTCGGCAAACAGATGAAGCTGATGTGTTTATGTGGCTCATTTTAAGGCCTGTTTGAAGTAAGGAGACGGAAGTCTGTTGTTGTTGTTGTTGTTTTGTTCCTTTACTCTGCTTAGAAGTGGCCCTGTGTAGCAGATGTGAGGAAAGTTGATCCTGTTTTTTTGGAGCCATTACTATTTAGGCTATTTTAGGGGATGACAGTTTAAAAGATTGCATCCACTCTGAAATCAAAGTTTCCCAAACAGCATTATCTCTTCAAAGTGGGTCAGATGTCAAGCTTTGATTCTGCAACGTGATTTATCTTCAAGACTACTTTGCAATTTAAAAAAAAATATACTATTCAATTTTTAGGGCTGCAGGTGGAAGTTAAACCATATGTTGAACACGTGAATTTAGTGCTGTTTCCTTTGTGCTCTCCTTTTAAATGTGAATTTAAATTGAAGTCACAACTGAAAGTTAATCCTTACTGTTTCTCATGGTGTCCATCTTCTAACTTAGGGTGGGTTTGTAGTGCAGTCCTTTCTCTGACCCTGTATGAGGCAGGTCAAGGCTCTCTAGCACCACATGTTCAGTAATCCCCTTGAAGAAAAAGATGGACTGCTGTCCTTTTGACAGCTTGTGCCATGCAGCTCCGTTCCCTTTGTCAGTGGTCTGACTCCCTCAGTCAGGGGTGAAGCTGAGCCCCTCAGAGATGAAATCTGTCCGGGGCATGTTTGACCAAAGAGTCTTACAGTGGTATTGTCCTGTGAATCCAGCACGCGCACAGGGCTGAACAAACAAAGCCCAGAGCTGAGGAGGTCCACCACACTGTTCGTCAAGCCTAAAGAACAGCTCCCCATTCGCCTGCTGTTAGCGATTTAGCTCTGCCCATGTATTGCCCCTCTTGGTCATGGAAGAGTCCAGTAGTGTTAGTAGTTATAAAAGCGACTAGACCTCTGCCAACAATTGAAATTTGGATGCTAAAGTTGCATTGAACGACTCAACAAGGGCTGGTTTAAACTGTGATGGATTTACTCTCACAATTACTATTTGGGAGGTCAATTGTATAAACAGCAAGATGACACAAAAACCTAAAAAAAAAAATGTCTTCTATAACAGACCCCACTAAAATTATCTCTTTACAGCATAATGATGTGTTTTATAGATTTTATCGCTTCACAGGATAAAACATGTTAATGGTCTAATATTCAGTTTACTTGCATGTTGGATTTGCTTCTTTCTGTTATCCTGACCCTAGTTGTTGTTTTGCTGCTCTCTCCTCTTTTCCCTAGGAAGTACAATGGTCACATAGACAATAAGCCGCTAACAGTTCCCAAGGACATAGACTTGCAGCTGGAAACGAAATGCATCACAGAAGTCGACACATTAGGTATAAATCTAAGAGGACAAATGTCTAAGTTTAATCGCACCTTTTCAATCACACATTCTTAACATTTGCATACTGTGCTGTTCTTTTATTTTTTATTATTGAATATTTGGATTTACCTATACTCTTTATGCCCCCAGCATTGCACTACTTCCCAGAGTTCCAGTGGCTGGTGGATTTCACAGTAGCAGCATCTGTGGTCTATCTGATAACAGAACTCTACTACAGTGTGGCTCAGCCCTCAGGAGAGATGAACATCAGTGTGGTCTGGTGCCTGCTAGTGCTCACTTTTGTCATGTATCCTTACATTATTCAAATCTTGGTTAGCCTTTTGTTATTATCAGACTGTTAAAATCTCATCAGTGTTTTGGTGTAAACTGCTCTTTAAACTGGTTACACGTTTATGTTATATGTTACTTCGGTAGGTGGGTTTGAGGTTGAACAAATGTGTTTTCTATGGACTCTCCTCTGCACTCACACATTTCCATTATTTTCACTTTACATCCTTCGCCATCGTCCAGCATATGTTGTAGGTTAACAACTCTTTGTCTTTGAGAGACCAAATCAATCCAGCTTGATTGTGTGGATGCAGCAGTGGCGGAGAGAGACTATAAAATGACTGCTAAAGCTCCTACTAGCTTGACTGCCAGCACCTTTATGCTCCGCAGCTTCCTGCTATTTTGCTATGCTGAATGATGGTTAAATAATATGCATTATCCTTGCCACCAGCCACAGGGATCAATCTTTCCAGTGCTCCTGGTCGAGCCCGGCTCACCACGGTCAGATGGTGTGTCATTTCCTGCCTGTGTCAGAGATTGGAGGCCCAATTTTCACAGCCCAACAGACTGATATGCTTGGGGAAAAGGACAGACTGGGGAACAGATGAAATGGGACTATGAAGATGAGCAAATATGTTGGCTCAATATATGTGTTAATGGGACACTTGATTTCAGTTTTCCTATTTCAGCTCTGATGATATGTTTAAGACTCTTGCCCTGGAGATCAGCTCTCCTGCCTTAACCTTCACTGATAACTCTGGACCAGCATGCTCTTCAAGTGTCTGCATGTAATAGTATCTTTCTTTTTACACTTGTTTACTGAAATGTATAAAAGTGACTGCATATCTTCACCTTTGGCCAATGTTGTCAGGCCAACTCGACAGTATTTTAATTGTAGTCCACCACATGATAGCTCAAACATGACTATTTCTCATTCCAGCCTTGTCTGGTCAGTGTTTATACAGCTGCCTTCACAGTACTGAATAGAAGGGGGAAGCGAAAGAAGACTCCATTGGATTGAATACCATTCTTGAAGTGGTATAAAAAGGGAGTGAAATACTGGCATGGTATTACCTGCAATGTTGCAGAAACTGGGAGTTTCATCTCTGTGGCGACCAGAGTTTGCTTTAGAAACATGCTCTGTCCTTAGCTTTCTGATCAATGAAAGTAAATTACTGTTACAACCGCAATAGCACGCGCTGGTGCCAAAGACACACACATTATGAACCCACACATGCCGAGTTTGTGTGGCATTAAGGGGTTGAGCGTTCACACGGGGCCTGTAGGTATGCACAAACTGTGTGTCCTTAATGTACATTTTATACTATGTATAAAGACGAAACACATTTTATAGCTGTGTGTTACTGTGTTCTAAGTTGTTTGTATTGGTTGATTGCCGAGACTTATTTCCGTTTCCCTTGAACCTGTAAAATGCATTGAAAATGTCTACAAAGCAGTTTGGATGTGCGTTATATACCGGTGTGCTTCTGGAGTTGTTTTTCCTTGACTGTGTCCCCACAGTAAGACCCTTTTCTCTCTAACGGCCCACTACTTCAAGCTGGAGGAAGGAGGCGAGCGTTCACTCTGCATTACTTTTGCTTTCTTCTTCTTTGTCAAAGCCATGGCCATTCTCATTGTCACTGAAAACTACCTGGAGTTTGGTCTGGAGACAGGTGAGTGTGCCACCATTTTTTTTCCTCACAAATGACCATGTTAGTAACAACCAAATTTTATTACTTTTGGCCCCAGCGAGTGAGTCACTGTCAAACATTTTTACATTTCTAGGTTTTGCAAACTTCTCTGACAATGCTCTACGGTTTCTGGAGCACCAGGGCTTAGAGTCCCAGTAAGTACAAAATCAGTATTCTCATAGTATCATTTTTGTTTCCTCTGCCTTCATGAATTCTTTATGACTCATGAAACTACAGTAGGATCTCACTATGTGTTTTTTTTCACAGGGGTCCCATATCTAAACTCACCTTCAAGCTGATCCTGGCCCTGCTCTGCTCCCTGATTGGAGCATTTCTAACTTTCCCTGGTCTACGATTGGCCCAGATGCACCTAGATGCACTCAATCTGACCACATCCAAATTTACACAGTGAGTCCACTACAGTAATTGCCTTTACTTCTGTGCTCTCTCGTGTATTTTTCATTAAATACATTTGATGTCTTCCTTATCCGTAATAATAAGGATGTAAAAGGTTGAAAGTCATGGCAATCGTTGTTGAATCAGCCAATCGGGGCGCAGCTATGAATTGGCCACGGAAAGTTGCATTGAAAGTATGGACCTTATTTCTCACTGTTAACTTCAAATTGAGATTAAAAAGCGGAGATTTCAGGGATTCATTTTTTTCTCAAACATGGGAGTTGATGGTGATTAACAGCAACTATTCCTGTATTTATCAATCACTGTTTGGCTTTCCTTCAGTGGTTGTCGGATGTTTTTGAGCGTCTTAGCGTTTATTATTGGTTTAACTGACCATCTTCTCCTTCACCTCCCTTTTTTCAATAGGACTCTGCTTCATATCAACTTCCTAGCCCCTCTCATCATGGTCCTGCTGTGGGTGAAGCCCATTACCAAGGATTATATAATGAACCCCACTCTGGGAAAAGAGAGTGTGCCTTTGTAAGTAACAGTAATTATCTGGCTCTAACAGTCCTTTAAATGTCTGATCCAGATGTACACAACACTGCAAGTTCTGTTGCCAGTACACACCGCGTTTGATTTTATCAATTTCTTCTACTTATGAATAAAGTATGTTCTGAAGTCGCATTGTTTGTATATATATGAAACTTGTGTATATAGCCATAGTCGGTGTGCCCAAAAGCAAACAAATTTTCTAAGAGATTTAACCTTTTCATTGTGGAGTTATTTATAGAAGTAATTTATTACTTTTTACTTAGTTACTTGAAAGTTTACAATCACATTCTTTGCTAATAGTTCTAATAATTGAGCATGGACAATGAGCTCAGTGGTAAAATTCTTTGTAGCGCATGTATGAGATTGCCTTAACATTTCTTGTCACGAAAGTGTGCTGAAGGTATACGTGCTCGCACCGTTTGTTGATTGATCTGTACTTGGTAGGCAAGCCAGTTGGACTCCCTTGATATCTAGCAAGCTAATTACCTGCCAGTCAAACGAGGGATGGGACAACGTTGCCAAGCTGAGAGAATAACAGTAATTGTGCTGGAAAATGGATGTAAACAATGCAAACAGCAGTTATGAAAATGGAATTTACAACGGTTTAAGGAGATAAGGATGTATTCAGCTCGTCGATGAAGTGACAATACGCACGTTGTCTACTTGGGTTAAAATTAGACGGTAAACAAATTGAGTCATACCTCAGGGAAAGCTCTTTATTGTATCTCAACTGCTGTCATTTGTTAGCTGGTTATTCATTCTAAGATAACATCTTTCATTCGTTGCACGTTTGAATTCTGTCATGTGTCAAACTTTTTTTCTGCTACTGACAGTGACTGTGATACCATCAAGGTGAAACATGATTAAGCCTGATTTCCCCCTTTTCACCTTTTTTATCTCTCAATTTCACCCTCTTTTACTTTTTCTTCCGAGTTGTTTATGGCTCCTTTGCTCTCGCTATCTTTCCTTCCTGTCTCATTGTCTCTGTCTACCATCCGAATGATGGAGCAGATACATGATGTGTCCCTTCATCATCTCTCCTCTCTTACTCACTCCTGTCTTTCTATTAATATCAGGATGACTGAGCAGACGTATGATACGCTACGGTTATGGGCCATCATACTGATGTGTATGCTCCGGCTCGCTATGATGAGACATCATTTGCAGGCCTACCTCAACCTGGCCCAGAAGGGTGTGGACCAGATGAAGAAGGAGGCGGGACGGATAAGTACCGTTGACCTGCAGAAGATGGTGAATAAGATAATAAATAGATATGATAATCCTTATTGTTCCCTTCTGCAATTCTCCATCAATTTAGAAATACAAAATTATTACTTTATCCCAGTGAACACATGGCATACTTTTGGAAGAGATTAAAAGGCAGAGCCGTGTTGAGATCTGTAATTCCATAGTAACCGCTTAGATGGAGCCACTTTGCTGGTTTTGCAGAGGTAGAGAAATTTAAGCAAGTTTCCCTTTATGAAAAGCAAATATAGACACATTTAGGGTCCTGTCTTTGTGCAGTAAGGAACAAAGCACATAACTCAGTCATCTGAGCACAGGACATGCATTATGCAGGAGGCATGCAGCCCACCTGTGGTGCACTTGGAAATTGGATACATTATCAGTGCGTGTGTTTAGGACTGGCATCACTTGTAGCCAAACACACATCAGCTCCTGTCATTCCCCTTTTAAAAGCTCTCCCCAAGATGAAGTACTGTCAGTTTGGTCAAGTTCAGTCTGGCCTCTCCTATGTTACAATTCGTATTCTTGTTCGGGATGTGCACTGAAGCAAGTGCTGATACACATCAGCCCAAATTAGAATATACAGCGCTGCAGATACAGGTATGCAGGAGTGTCTATTTTTTAGTTGAATCTCATTTCTAGACTTTGTGAAAGAGCTGTGGTCTACAACACGAAGGAAAATGCCTGGCAAAGTTTCTCGTCATTAATCATGACTGATCACGTTCAATATATTTAATCACATGTTGCACTTCTGTGAAAATTGTACAGTTATTGAATTTAATTTCAGCATAACTTGTTTTATTGCTTATGTAATGGTTGCATGAACCGACACATCCAGTGACCAATATCATCAGTAAAAATGTCATTTGTCTAATAAGATATAACATTATTAAACCTGATATTGGCCAGTAGGCTGTGTCCCTACATTAGATGATGTTTGCGAGATTGTTTCAGAGAAACAAAGAGCAGCTGTGAGAGTTCGGTGTTGTAAAAGCACATAGTAATGGAATTATTCTTCTCTAATTTCACCCAGGTTGCACGTGTTTTTTACTACTTATGTGTAATCGCACTACAGTATGTGGCACCACTGGTGATGCTGTTGCATACAACTTTGCTGCTAAAAACCTTAGGTGAGTCACGCACTGCTCAATGATTTTCCAGTTGAGCATATGTCTTTGCCTTCCATAAGTTGAAGCTACTTTCTTCCTTTGCCTTATTTATTACAGGTGGACACTCCTGGTGGGTCTATCCTGAAGAAGACCTGCCTTGCACCCATGAAATCAACTCTGACTCTGTGATGGGGGTGGCACCAATAGCAGCCCCAACACCAGCTTCACTGGTAGAAACAGGAGCCCGGGCGTCAGTAGCCCAGCTGTCAGTGGCCCTGGGAGGCCTGCGGACTGTCTTCAGCCCCTTGCTTTTCAGGGGCCTCTTCTCCTTCTTTACTTGGTGGATTGCTGCCTGCCTCTTCTCCACATCCCTCTTTGGCCTCTTCTACCATCAGTATCTCATGGCGGCATAGCATCACCAACCCAGCAGTGGCAGCCAGACCCCCACAGCGCTACTGTGTGTTCGACCTGATCAGAAAGGACTGAGCTTATTGATGACTGTGCTCCACAACTCCTTCCCTCCCTCCCTCTGACCACCTCACAATGACTGACCATATCATCAGAGCTCCTGGTTCAACTTCCAGTGCTTCCTCCACAGATGACTCTGTGAACTCTTCATTGTTCATTGTTTTTACTACTACGGCCACTACCCTTTTTATTTGGAGAGCAAGATTTATAAACCTAAACAACAGACAGACTAAAGTATGAGTTAGAATAGTAATCTGTGTCAGTGGCGTATTGCCATAATAATTAGAAATTGGTCCAGTTTGCTGTAAATTTGAATGATATGAGGTAAAATACTGTATCTCAGATGCTGATTACAATTCATTTTACATGATGAAATGTGGTGTGGCAGTTCTGCTCAATTCCACAAGTTTTAGGGAAGCCAGTGGGGAGAGTTTAGTTAATGTCATTTTTAATACTTTTTCACAACTGATCACATGTAATGAGTTTGATCCATCAACATCTTCAGATTCTCTTACTTTCGAAAGCCCTGAATGCAGCCTCTTACTGCTTCTTGCATGTCAGTAGGAGTCAGATTTCAGATGTTGTCTGTATTTAAATTCTTTACGTTTTCAGTGGTCACTAAGGTGCATTTTTTTAAACTAGTACTGACAATTAATTACATCACAGACTTATCCAGGTGAAATGTGTGGCGTTACTCTGCATGACTGGATACATGCTGTTAGGTTTATGTTTTCTTGGTTGGTACTTATGTGCAGGTCCTTGACATTACTTTAAGAGTCAATCTATATTCCAGTCCCCATAATAGTGCTAATTCCCCACAGTGATAAATTGCAAAGAAGCTACATTTCGGTCACATAATATCATTGAATCTGGAGATGTTCATGGAGGCTAATGAGAAG
>LKNJ01000074.1:41182-128953 GCA_002120245.1 Maccullochella peelii | reverse complement strand
AAAAAATTTTATTAAATAGGTTTCTTCAAAACTTAGGAAAACTAGTTTTCCAACAAACTGATAACTACCATGCTTGTGCCCCATGTTTGTCATATGATCAAAACTTTAAAATGTGTGTTCAAACAAAATGGCTTGTTTTCCTCGAATGTCTAAATTCCATTGCCACGAACCAAAAGAATTTTGCGGCAAGGACCAATGCGTTACTGTTTGTAGGAGGAGGAGGAGGGAGTGGCAGCCTGTGGATATTCCCAGAACGGCTGGTTGGGTTGCGCTGTTGGCTAACCAGGGTTAGAGAGTGGACAACTGAAGAAGAGTTGTACCTGCACAAGAGGAAGAGGAGATGCCAAACACGTGGGTAGACATCTCATTGACTTGAAGCTGATGTATTTAAATGTGTGCAGTTGAACTTGCCATCAAGGACAAACTTGTGTTTTTAAATGAAAGGTGTTCCAACAGATTTGTCATGTTTAATCTGCGATTATAACCTCCCTGGTTTTAACTGAGCCATTTTAGAAGGAGTGAAAGAATTTTAAGCTCTTTTTATTTATTTTTTGAGCAGCAGTGATGATTTAAAGGGAGGACCGCACTTAGGGCTCAGTCAAGATATGTGATTGTGTCCGTGTGTCTGTCTGCACGTATAGGATCTCTGCTGTAGGCCAGCTGTAATCTGAAAGGGCATTGTGATCAAGAGGACATGATGTCAACTACTGTTGATAAGCTACCGCCATGTTCCGTTTATCTTTTGTTCTTTTTCTAATGGATCAAATTGTGAATTTGTAAAAGTTTTGATTTTTAAAATGGTGCCAAGTGAGTGTGTTCCCCTCTCCCAATGTCTGGTGATTTGGTGTCTGCTTGTGTTTGAAACTACAACTGGACTACAACTCTGTGGCCTTCTGTTTTCTGTAGATCCATCTTCATAAAGAGGAAATCACAAGCTCTGGTTCACAACAGGGCATAACAGTATTTACAGTGTCTTTGCATACTGTAGTTCTGTGGTGGCTAAATGTACGCACAAACAGTCGCTGTGCTGATGAAGCACTGGGCCAATGATGGTCCAGTCTATTCAGGAATGTAGGGTACATGGTACGAGATCAATTACAGATCACACAATCATGTTCTCTGGCATTTCATTTAGTCATTACATGTATTATATCATATAGCTGTTATTTCTGAATTCCAGCTCTATGAGTTTTGTACAGAACACATTTTACAAAGTCAAGCAGCACCATATCACATTTTTAAGCTCCTGATGTTGAAAGTCTTAGCTTCAGTTTTGTCTGTTTTTAAATGATGGGTGATATGCACATAATGAATGTATCAATCCTGCCTAATTTCTAGATTGTTTTCATGAAAATGATTTGTATGGTTAATTGATTTACACACCCCCACCCCACCCCCTACACTCCCTGACCTCTTTAATTGATAACTACCATCTGTTAAATCTACTTTTTCAAACAAAATCTAATTTGTCCTAATGACTATTTTTATTGATTGATTTATCTTTGTTTATGTATGTATTACACGCGTTGAGGCCTGTAAACTTTTCTAATTTTAACAAACACTTAATTTTGTTATTGGAGTGCATGACAGTTTAAGTCAGTTTTGAAGTTTGACAAATCAGTTACAGATTAACCTTTTTTTTTCTTTCTTTTTTTTATGTCCTGGTCTAGTCAGGTAAGACAAAGTTGGGTTACTTTCAGAATTCGGTGGCCTGGTAAGGCATTGTTTGTTACCACCAAGTGTTTTGTTATTCATTGTTGGGTTCACAAAGTAAATTACACACATTGTTGTTCTTTCATATATTTATTTCTGCTTCAGATTTTGTCTTAAATAAATTATGTTCTTTAACTATGTCCTTTTTTTAAATTCTATCCTTATGCTCCACTGGCTCACTGACTGTAGGGGAGATGGGTTCATTTATAAAGCTTTAGATGTGTTTGGCACTTTAGGAATGTATATTTTGTGAACTACTGGTAAATTCAAAGCAAGGATCTATATGCATTTGTTTTTAGCGTTCAAAGAAGAGCTCATAATTGTGCCCGCTTACAGTCCTAAGAAGTAGAAACCTCACATGGATTTATTGGTCACTGTCATTAAATGCTGCAGATGTCCAAAGAAAAAAATCTGTTTGGATATTTAATATATCCATATTCACTTTTATGAGTTTTGTAAGTCAGTAAATTACCAAAATGACAGACAGGGTTAGTATTCCTGTTGAAGTTTGATGATACTCTGCATGGCCCATACAGGAGAATGACTAACAACTCCAGAAATGATGCCTCACCAAAGACTTACTAAAATAGTTAACTGACTCACTCTCTCTCCTTGTTGAATCTCACTCTCTCCTTTCCTCCAAACCATGCCAACAAGTTTCTTGAAATGTGATTGAGAACAATGGATGAACAATGAAGCCCATTTTTTTTCTTCACTTGTTTTAGCTAGTTGTGTACTAAAACAAGGAAAAAAATCGAACAGGCAAATAACGATATTTGTTTTACCAGAATGAAGAAAATCTGACTGATTTTAAACAGTTAGTGTGTGGAAAACCGTTACATAACAAAGTGGTGGTGCTGTATGTATCTTTTGGGCTTTTACTGCAGAGCTGCATTTTGCGGTATGTCCTTGTCACAGAATTCATACTTGAATGTGTTTGAAGGA
This sequence comes from Maccullochella peelii, assembly GCA_002120245.1. Classification (NCBI taxonomy): domain Eukaryota; kingdom Metazoa; phylum Chordata; class Actinopteri; order Centrarchiformes; family Percichthyidae; genus Maccullochella; species Maccullochella peelii. Next base: position 126,295 of record LKNJ01000074.1, on the reverse strand, counting down.
AACGATGATATGCCCTACTCAGATTCACATGCTGGACCCTGAGTTACAAAACAGTTCCACACAGATGTCCCTTTCTTAAAGCCTACTTGACTCTGTACTTGAATACTACAATCACATAAGGTCCTCTTTCAAGCTTTTCTCTGCATTTACAGTGGCTCCTTTTTGGGTCTTCAAAGTCTCAGGCAAAACTTTTTTTTTACTAGCCTTAATTGTGTTAAATAATGTTGTAATTGTGTTTCAGCATCACTCTACTTATGAAATATGTCCTTGTGCAAACTGACATCGATTCAGCCAGTCAGTGGCCATCGATTTGCTTTTCTTAGATTGGCTTCTCTATTCTTGTGGGAAAGGTTAGTGGAGTATATAAAGGGATGAAATGACAAACGCTCCCAAACTCCTCTTAATGCACGCCATTCTCTGCGAATAACATCGGGCCAGTTAATACAGGCCTTGAGTGCCATTGTCCACATGAGCGGGAAAACTGGGCCAATGCATTCATTCATAGGTAGACAGATCAATAAGACAGCTTCCAAAACAAACCAGTGGAGAGGTTTCTTTATTCCTCTTGAGTGGGCCCTATTCACCGAGGTTCCTCTCTCCATAGAGTGGCGTGGAGCTCTGCTTCAGGAAGGGGAGCAGAGACCCCCCACCCTTCCGTCCCCAACACAGCCTGAAGAACTGAGAAGCTTCTGGAGGGGCGACGCTACAATAGTGGGCTTTCTGTCTGACACAGAATGGTGATCCCACCCTCATGTTGATGGTGAGAAGCAGCAGCCATCCTCCACGACTGACCTGACCTTGTATCGTGAATGGCCTAAAAGAGAACACTCCTCTGACCTGTTTTTACATTTCTTCTTACTTTCTTTACAGTGATGTCTCCAAATTTTGACGAAGATAAGAAAAACAGAAAAGGTTCCCTGCTGAACTGAGTGCCAATTACAGATCGGTTGACTGAGATCAGCATGTAACAATCACCTTAAATGTAATACATGCAATTATCATCTTTTCATTACCATGACAACAGCTGAGAATGAAGCACAAAACATTTAAGCGACTTTAGCTGCAGCAAGCAAGTGGGCTTTTGAAAAACTGACTTTTCATTTAGTACATATTCAAAATGATTAATAAATTCCAAAAAGCAGCATAAAAAAATTAGAAACGTAATGACACAATTCAAAATTGAAACAACTGTATTGATAATTGAGATAAAACTGCAGTTTATTGACAGGAAGTAAATACAGGAACAATACCGCAATGTTATCACACTGCGTTTGGGTAATGCTCCGAGAAATCAAGACACAATAAAATTGTATTGAGATATGACAATGAGAAGGTTATTTTTAATAATGAAAAATAGAGAATACAAGTTGGATGATACACTTGACCCTGTATGTCAGACAGACATACAGTCAAGTGTATCATCCAGTGTTATATGAATGGGGGTTTCAGTTGACAAGGAGCATAACATAATACACAGAAAGCCAAGATACACAGCCGACATTTAAGATGACGTAGCCATTGTGGAGGACCAATTTTATTTCTACTTTTGTCCATGTTATCCCACTGACACACACACTGATTCTGACCCATTCATCATTCACATCCCCGCATATGGGAAATATTGTTCATCCATAAAGCTGTCTGTGTATTATGACCTAATTGAGTTAAACGTGCACCAGTTATAAGTGCAAAGCAGGGAAAAAATAGCGAGGGGAGAAAAAAAAAAGAAACAGAGATTCTCGCCAAGCAAAGTACATTTAAATCTCGTCGTGGTTAAAATTTGAGGTCCACTGCCTTGTGTTGGAAATATGAAATGGCTGACTGCCCTCGTGGTAATCACCACTGCTCTTACATTAATTCATCTCCAGATGAACATTGTTCCTTTGGGGGTTCCATGCTTCATTGTTGTAGGCCTTTAATCAGCAGCCTCCTGATAGACACTATACCACAGACATCTGCTACAGTATAGCTCCTTCAAAGTGTGTGTGTGTGTGTGTGTGTGTGTGTGTGTGTATCCGTGTATTTAGCGGTTAAATTAATTGCTTCTCTTTGAAGCTTAATGTAAACCAACAGTGATCCCCCCTTCTTTTAATTTAATATAAATTATATTTATGTAGTTCTATTATTCCGAATACATCATGGCCTTTTGTTAATACTGTTGAGAATTAAACTGAAATGTATTGTGGTGAGAGAGCAGCTTATCATTCTCTCAAGCATCACACAGTAACAAAAGGTGCATTCAGAAACACTGGCCTGCCCATTAACAGTTTTAGATCAGCCTCTTTTACAGGGAGCTGCCAGATATATCAGTTATCTCATATTGCATCATTAAGACACATTTAACTTTAGCTTTAAACTCCTCTAGAGAGGAATATTCACCCATGCAAGACAAGTGAATTTCATATTCTGTGTCTTTACTAGAAAAAACGTGCTTAACTGATCAACAAATGAATGGTATGTTCCAAATTAATTAGCAAAAGCAGTACTAAAGTACACAGCTTCATGTCTTTCATGGTGAAGGACATTAAGCTCACAGAAACCGAACAGATTTTTCAAGGAATCCACATGAATGAATACATGAATTATATATATATTTTTTTTTTTTTAAACTCTTGCTGTGTCCTATTTCTCTTACTACTAAATCCTACTGTAGATGCCCCCTTGACAATAACAACCAACAGAGTGGACTGCCCCCTAGTGCCACCAACTGAGTGTGACAGCATACGGAGGGGGAGGCGGAGAGCCTGCTTGCTTTGAGCATTAGCAGAATGCCAGCTTTTCAGTGCCATCCAATCAGGGAGCACCTTGGTAACACATTCACACATCCAGAGGAACTAGGTGGCGAATGCAAATGCTCCGAGATCAAGGTTTCTCCTTGGCAATGGTGCAGCACTTGTTTTTCTCCTTTCATGTCCGAATGATGATAGTGATAATAAGAGGGGAGGACAGTCCTCAGATTGAGCCAAAGGGGGAATGAGCATCGATGAGATCTTTGATATGGAATGCTGCATCATATGATATTAGTGTCATTCATGGAGCAGTTTGATTGACAGTTTATTAGAAAAATTGTGAGAAATGCACCATTGTCTTCATCCATTTTTCATGTTTGAATTGCCACTGACACTTTGATGCACTTTGGCGAATGTGGTGCTCAAACTAGGACAAAGGAGCTGCAGCCTACATCACATTTTCCTGACAGTGTTTTTCTCCTTTCTATTCCAAAGAAAGAATTAATACAGTAACAAACCTATTTTTTTTTTTTTTAAATTCTATAATTGCTTCCTTTGTGTTTCTACGCTCTAGCAAATGCACTTATACAGTATAAACACACACATATCCACATGCACAGACACAATGTAAACCTGCATCATTTGGCTTCAGGGATCTTGTTGTTCTGCGTGCCTCAGGTCCAATAGACTTCATTTTCTGTGTGATATTTTATTAGGTTGATGATGCACATTGCATTCACGGAGTACTTCAACCTCCAGGTCCTCCCACACATTGGTGTAAAGCCGCCCTATGTTCCTAATTAAAACAATGTAACTCTCCGCTGTTTTCAGAAAATGTAAAACTGATTGGTATGAAGGCGGCAAATTCAGAACATTACTCTGGATAAAGGGAGAAATTTATTTTAAGCCTGTCATTTAGCGTGTACCTTAAATACCATGAATGGTTTCTGCATGATTGTGCATACTTGCCTTACAGATCAGTTCTGATGATATTGATATACATGCAATATATACAATATGTACTGATACTTCTTTTGGGAGATGCAAGAAAAAAGTAGACATGTTTGAAAATGTTTTAAAACCATGCACACAGAGCATTACGGTTGAGTTTCACTGACTCTTGATGGCATATTGTGTGATATATAAGGGACATTTCAACAATGATATCCCATCTGTCCATATCTTCAGTTTAATTGTTTACACTGTGATCCCCAGTCCACTGGATTTGACTTGGTGAAGAGAAAAAAGGCATTCATCATATTAGGTATATATTCAAAACTGTATTTTCTTGGAAGCAGTGTTTCTCCCAAAACATTTAGCAAGAATTTGTATATTTTCTGAGATATAAGATAAAAACAAAATAAACAACTGTTGTCATATTGTAATAGGAAGCCAAATTCAGAAACTACATATCCATGAATAGTTGTACTAAGTTACTAAATCAGTAATCCTTCAACCAAAATTTAAAACATGACCTTGTTCAGAGAGTTAATTTGCCGTTTGATCCTGTTTGTCTGTGAGAAGGTCACATATTGACACCGTGTTGCTTCAAACGACCCCTGACCTCTCGCTGCGACCCGCTGGAACGCATGCCAACCACCGAGGAGGGCAACAGGTCACTGGAGTCATTTAGAGGAGTCCCGAGGGAAACTGGCCCCTGGACACTGGGCCCCCAGCTTCTCTTGTGGCAGAAACACACACATACTGTAGCTCCAGTCTCTTCGACTACACTGTCGGCTGGGGAGACATAGAAGTGAACGTAGAAAGAGAAATAGCTGTTCGTGACTGAGACATGGAATACATATTTATGTTGTATATGCATCAAGAGTGGATGTTTTTGCAAAGATGTTTGCAAAATTATGTGTGTGTGTGTGTGTGTGTGTGTGCATGCGTGCATGTGTTCCCACTTTTTTTAAGCTAGCTCCATATACACTCTGGAGACTATGGGCAGAAAAAACTGAAAAGCTAACTTTTTTTCACCCTGCAATATTTCACTCAAGAATATGAAAAAGGAACAGCTATAGAAAAACGCAGCACACTTTCATCATTATCAATTTTGTTTCTAATGAAAGACTGAGAATTATATATCACTTTTAGCACATTAGGGGGAGAATATAACATAAAAATGCTCAATTCCTTTTGAAGGTATTTCTTTTATTCTTCCTACAAAAAGACTATTATCTGGTAGTGGTGAATGCATATTAAGCAAGAAAAGCAACTATCATTCATCTTCTACAATGCATAGCTGTAAATTATGGTATTATCTCTGCTGGCATAGAGGGAAGAAGTGGAGGAGGAAAGAAGGGCTGAGGTGGAGATGAGGGAGGGTGTTGAAAATAAAGAAAAGGGGGGTGTGGAAAAAAGGACAAACCCGTGCACACACACACACACACACACACACACCCTTCGGCCTGAAGTCAATGAGAAAGATTATGCTTGGCCTTATCCAGTAGGGCCTGTCAGATTTATTTCCAACATCAAGGGACTCTCTGCTGTCTCCAGCCCCATCCATCAGTGCTCTGTCTGGGTCTCTGTGTGGTCAGAGTCCTGGATGGAGGCTGGGAGTGGAGAGCTAAAGGAGGCTGGAGGAGGTGTGTGTGTGTGTGTGTGTTGGGGAGGGGGGTATCTGAAACAGGAGCAGTTGCCAGGGCACACAGGCCCGTGGCATTCTCCACCGTCTGGCATCCCAGGGTGCAATGGGAGCACTAGTCCTCGCTAAGTCACCAGTGGAGGTGAAAAGCACTGTCACAGAGATGAAAGGGGGCTTCCCCCCACCCTCTGATCTGTGAGAGAAAAATGAAAAAGGCAGACGAATATGGGGAGAGAGCAAGGGAGAGGGAGAGTTTTAGAGAGTGTAAAATCGCTCTCACTGTATTTCATGTCAATATGTCTCACATTTGAAATCCTTATTATAGATTGGGTGTGGAAAAAAGGGATGTGCTTTCATTGTTCAGGGACATGTCCCCTCACACACACACACACACACGTATATTCACACACACACACACACACACACACACACACACCATTCCCTCGCCCGGGCGCCTGTGCCACACCACCCACCCCTGTCGTTCTGCACGATGTAACCTAGCAACTATTTAATTAAAATAGCATCAGCAAGGATAGAGGCTTTATTCCCCTCCCTTGCAAGGATTTCCTCCAATCTCAGTGTTTTTCAGCACACCATGAATCAAAACTGACGCCGTGTATTCCACCCATCACATCCCCTTCTTTGTTTCTACGTTTGTTTATTTCCACAAAACCTATAGCGTGCATCATTGACACCTGATTGGTAGAATGTACCTGATGTCATATATCTGATGTGCTGGCACTACATCTATGCTTTAACTGGCCGGAGATTTAATGCAGGACATTATTATGCCACAGAGTTGCACAAGCAAGGCCATCACCTCTCTGTCCTTCAGAGTAGTCTATCAGAAATAATAGAATACCTCCTCTTCAAGCCCTTCTCCTCCTCCTCCTCCTCCTGCTCTTCTTCTTCCCCCCCGTGCCTCCTTTTCTCTTTGTATGCCAAATCACAGCACCCTCTGTTTCGACCTAAAAAGAGACGCCTCTTACCATGCTCTACATGTGTGCCAAGCTCGGGCAACGTGGAGCAATTAGAGGAAATGTGAAGCAGCTCCACATGTCAGCGTACATCGGACTCACTGTCACTCAAACCACATCCATGAGTCCTCTGCTCTGAGAAACAAACAATGGAGCAATACTCTGGTTCAGGGCTGTCAAAACAGAAGGCCCGATCTCTATTTCTTTCTCTCTTGTGCTCTGCCTTTTTCTCTCTTTCTGCAGCTAATGGATACCCTGATGTGTCACAGAGAAGTGAAGTTATCTGTCCTTTCTTGATTTTCCGTAATGTAACGTTCTGTATAGTAGAGGTGCAGCAGAAGAAAACACATAACTCTTTTCACTTGCCCTCAATAGAAGGACCTCTGTCATTACTTAAGAAGCAATTCAGTGAAAGTCATGGTAAATGGCTTTAATGATCCTACCTCCAAATGGTTACATTATAGGGTTGACCTCCACTTCAGGTACATTCATGCTTTCCACCAAAAATGAATTTCTACCTCTTATTTCCCTCTTTTCTCACGCACGCTATTTCCATTTCTGCAGAACTGTAAAACCACTCCAGACACTGCAATTCAAACACAGACATTTAAGACCAGTGAAAGAGGAAAGACTTAAGAAATGTAAAAGGATAAAAATCACATATGCACTTCTATCTAATAGTCACTGAGAAAATCATTTTAAACCCAATTTAAGAGGGTGCTGGCATTGGACCATTTAGTATGATCTCTTCAATAAAAAGTATCAATGGATGAAAATCCTCTTAACTTGAAGAATATATTCAACTGACTGACTTGAATTGGACTGGAGGCCAAATACATTTGGATTTGTTCATATATCTTTTTGCTTCAAATACTGATTTAAAAAGTTACAGTTGGAGATTTTTTAATTTATACTTTTTATAGAACATTTTTACTTATATTGAAGAATTAACAGTAAACAATTTCTTCTTTTTGTGCTGTGTTGAATTAATCAGCTTTTAGACAGAGATGAAAAGAAAACATGTTGTTAAAAATGATGGTAAATGGACAGCATCTATATAGCGCTGTTCTGCCTTAACTGACAAAGCACTTTACAATTAGCCTCTCATTCAGCCATTCACACACACCGATGGCAACGGAGCTGCCATGCAAAGCGCTGGCCTGACCATCGGGAGCAACTTGGGATTCAGTGTCTTGCCCAAGCACATTTCAACATGTAGACAAGAGGAGCCGAGATCAAACCGCCAACCCTGTGATCAGTGAACGACCCGCTCTACCTCCTGAGCCACAGCCTCCACGTACATGTTTCTGCAGTGATAATGTTTGAACTTCAAGGGAAAATGTAAAATATTCCCTCATTTTTATAAATGTACATACACAATATGTATCTCTAGGATTACTTCTGTAATCATCTGAATTCACCATTGCCTATCGCCCATAGAGCCTATGTAAATCTTTGCGAGTGTGTGTTCACACATTGATTTGCATAATGGCACATGATTTTGACAGGCAGGACGAGAGAGAGGGACCCCTTGACATTTTTGTAATGGCACTTTACAGGGTGGACAAGGAGGGGGTAGGATGGGATATGTAGAGTACTGGTCGAACAAAATATAGAGACCACCAGTGATGTAGCACTCATGAAGCGAGACAGTGACCTACAGTATGTTCTGTTATTCAGGACACTGCGTTTCACACAGAAGTGACTGCCTTGAAAATAGAACAGAAATGCATGAAGGATGTTGCCACTGGCAATTGAAGGATATGTTTTTTTTTACAAAAACAAAGATTTTATATGCATCTACAGTTAATATTACTTCACTATTCAATCAAATCTAAATTATATTTTGACTTTAAGCAAAAGATAACACCTTAAACTGCTAAAAACTCCCAAGTGGCTGTTCAAAAATTGTACATATCAATCAACTGATGGGAAAAAGTAGAGAATATTAGTGTATCACATCTGTACTGGGTCACATCCTCTGAGATATTCATGTGGATGCTCTAGAAAATTATTTTAATTCTTCAAAGATGACAATTTCACATTTCAGGCGTTATGGTAATTCTCTCACAGGCCAAAACTTCACAGCATTTAACCTAATTTATCTCAGCCCCCATTGTGGAAATAATGTTTTTATACATGTCGGCATTTTATATCAAACCTCTACTTATGGATTTTCCTCCTGGGTGACATCAGTCAAATTGAATCTAGCAAACATGTCCCTTGTCAATACCGATGAGATTGATAGAGTCCCAAATCACAGAATGGGGCATGTACGGCTGACACAGAGGTCTGTGGGAGAGGCCACCAGCAAATTAAAAGGTCATGGACTTCGATGGCATTCCCTTTGACCTGACACACGCCCCTACGTCTTGTCTGAGTGACACGTGCAACAATGCCAGTTTTTCATCTTACCCAAACAGCTCAGACAATGCTGCCGCCTAGGGCCATATGCTGCGCCTGTGGCCATCCAGAAGTCCCCCATCTATTTGTCCGTGGGAACGCTGGGTAGACAGAAAGGGTTGTCTGGGGTGAGACCCTTAACAGATCTCCAAGGATCATTTTTTGTCATATAGCAAGGGACATGACAGACACAAGAGTGCTGATAAACAGCAGTCAATGTGATGTAGCTAGTCGTGAGAAAGTAAATCAGATAGGATTGTTTCCACCACACAATGGTCGAGACAGTGCAAGTTGCAGCGGAGTAAGTCATTTAGATGCTATGCATTAGAATTGATTTATTATTCTTGATCATTGTTAATTAATGATAAATTATACAGAATCTGCACATGTTCTTTGAGTTTATAGCCAATGCAGTCTTCAGTAGCCCTTGTGTGCTTTAAACTGTACTTTGAAGCTGAAAAACATCTTATTATAGAGCAGTAAGATGATGATATAATTCCCAATAAATTATTTCTACATTGTTCCTAGATGCATCTGCTGTGTTCTGCACTCTTGAGCCCCTATTTTCAAACCCGGTCGCACATCTACCTCACTCCATGCCTCAAATCCCTGTCATCCTGACACGCATACTCACACGTAAACAGACACCTCATTAAAATGCACACAACCCTCACTCGCACACACACCCCTGCTGCATGCATTAATTAGCACGCTGGTAACAAGCTAGCCTCTCCATTCACACCCTGAGCCTCTTTCATTAGCATGACAGTGGCTAGCAGCGGCCAGGGGCCCATAGGCTGCAAGGTTCTCTCCTCAGGGCCCCTGATTAAAGGGAGAACCCCTAGGACGCAAAGCTCTCGAATCCTTTCATCACTGCACCCATGCGGCGTCTCTCGGATGATCCCCGGACCGCAAACTGTCAAGTATACCTGTTTCTATGGGCCCGACCCCCTTTCCATCTCTTTGACTCTCTTCTCCACCTCCCCACACTCCATCCTTCCTCAACTCACTCTGACCCACTCCAGTGTACTTTCTTCCATCTCAGTCTAATTGTCACCTCCTATCTCTCTCCAGACCCTTATGGGCTTCTTTTTTTTCAATATAGCTCCTAATACATGTATGCAAAAGGGGGAGGCCTGGCTGATGTCGGTCTTCTCTTTGCACATAGATGCAGATCACACAGGCATACTATTTCGGGTCGGCTCTTGGATTCACAATGGCAGCCCCAGGTGACCCAGAGAAGGGTGCTCATTGTATAAAGGCTTACCCTTATTTCTCACCCCTATAGAAACCACCTTTCCCCTTCTCAGCGGTGAGAGATCTGGACAGCCTTACACCTGACGTACAGGGTGGCTATCATCTCCACCCATCAGGGTCTCCCCCCATCCAGCCTGGATTTCAAGGCAAAACGTCTCATTAGCTGAGGTCCTTGAAAGAAGGGCACTCAATTTCAAATTCAGTTACACATTCCCTTTGAATAGAACTAGGAGGCAAAGGAGAGGAGAGAGGGAGAGGAAGGAGAGAAAGAAGGCATGGGAGATGGTCTCCGTCGAAGGCTGAGGCCTTGGACCCAGAGGGAGGGAGAGCAGAGAGGGGAATAAGGTCTGCTGAGGCAGCCATAATTTCACGCCATCATTACCTCTATGGACTGGAGATTTATGCTAATGCCATTTCAGGGAAGAAGAGCTGGACAAAACGGGTTTAGAGGGTCAAAAGAGAGCTGTGTAGTTGCTTGGCCACGGCACAGGCCTGATTTTTTTCAGCTCTGAACATGCATGTCAGTATGAAGTTTTCAATTTGTTCAATTTGTATTGTAGGTTATTTTAATTCAGTTGCATTTTTGCTCTTCCTTGAAATGTATTTTGGGGGGACTGGTCGCACCTCTATCACTCATGTCTTAAAAATACAAAATGGCTGCATTTCATGAGATACAGTACCTTACCTAAGCTGACTCCAGACATCCATTTTGTCATCGCCATGACACTGCATTTCTCAAGCCAGTCAAAACTCCATCATCGCTTCACACCAGTCTAGACAAAGGTGAAAATCAGATTTGGCTCAACCGGGTGATCCTGTGCTCTTCCCCTGCAGAGCAGAGATCTAGGGTGAATGTCTTGCTAAGCTCTATGGTGGACCAGGATTGCTCTGAGCCGAGTGGTGTAAGATTCGTGATCTTGACCCCATACAGCTCCAGGATAGCCTCCTGGAGCTCAAGAATGCTGGTCCAAGAACCTTGCGGCGTGGCAGCCACATGCAGCACTGTCACTCACTAATGATGGCTGTATGGCTGCGGCTACATGCAGCAGGGGGCGAGCTGACTTTCTCCTAACGAGGACCTGTCTCACAGAGAGACAGGTCAGGGGTGTGAGGGCCAGGCAGATATCATAACATAACACATCACACACAGATGAAGAAAATGTCGTCTGCCCCTCCAGCCAGAGCAGAACTAATAATTAGGATTAGTTGATGAGACTAAAAGCAGGCAGGGGTGCTGGCATCCTGCAGGGTTTCATAGATACTGACCAACACGCAACAGCAGAGAGGTTGCGGTGTAATAATGTGGGAATCGATCGCCGCTGACCTTTCAGTGATTCCTCATTCTGACCTATCGATTATGACACCTGTTGATCTCCCCTTTCTGCTCTGTTCTGTTGCAACTGTGGATATCAGAGATGAGATCAGTGGTTGAGGCTTGCACCGTGGTGAGATGGAAAGGGGTGGATGGATAGTTATCATCAAGACCACCTGTCACTCCTCCAGCCTTCCTCGACAACCTCATCAGAATTGTCGATAAACACCACAGGAGGTCAGGCCATGGTAATAATAAACCAGTTGAAAGGATAAGGACACAGACAGAGAGGAAATAGGCTGTGACAGGTTTCACAGCAAATGGTAAAAGCACCAGTGACAATATCAAGTGAATGCAATTCGTCCACCGTATTAATTCAGGGCATCAGCACCACCTGTACTAGACAATTGTCTGACAGTACTAGACAATTACATAATATTGATCATGCAAAGGGTAAAGGCTTTATACCATACAGTCAATCCCAGTGAAAAACAATAATGAGTAATACAGTTTTGCTCCGCATAATTTAAGTTACAAAATTTCAGTTTCAAAAACTAGAAACCATGTGCTGGGCAAACTGCACACACAACCCTAGTGTTTAGCAGCCCAACCATGTGATTGTTTTTTATTTCACATGATTCAGAAATGATAAGAGATGTAAGAGGTCAAGGAGAGTCTAGAGTTTCTCAGAATGGTGTGCTCATGTACTAATATTTATAATGACAGGGCTTAAGTTGCTATTTGTTACTTCCAAAAGGAGGAGAAGTACCAATACCCAACAGCAGAATGCATTTAGGGCAAACCTACAGAGTCTATTATTCAACTGATGCAGCCCCACTTTGTGATTTAGGTCAAAATAACGGACGCATCTTCACATAAAAATCTTGCTTTTGTAGCTTTAGTTTTAACCAGAAAACTATTTTAAGGACACAGGGAAAGCTTGGGTCATTTCCCTTGATGTGTATTTTAAGTGATATGATTTCTATGCACCTACTGAATACAGTTATACATGTCAGACTTTTTTCTTGAAATCATTTGTCAAATGAAATTTTATTGCGTGTCATGGAGCCTGAATTGAGCACTAAGGATGTCTGCACTCCGTTTTCAATCAATGCATGACATTTGGCTTCACTCTAAGCATGTTTTACTTACTATATTTCTTAGCTTTTGCACAACCAAGTGCCAATCAAGATAAGGCTATACATTAAGTAGATGATTTGATTTTCAGGCAAGAGAATCAGAGTGTCTGGCTCTTCACCTCCAGACACTGATACAAATTTGTGAAAGTGTGCATACTTTAATATAATGGCTGTCAAAAGTCAATTTCTCCCTCCTTAAGCCATCTCTCATTGCTGCAAATTGAACTGTGCCACACAGATACAGAGTATAGAAAGAGTTGCACACAAATGGTGGAAGCTAGAAGGAAACTGTGTTGGAACTGCACCAGGCAGCTGCTGTCTGTTAGCAGTACAGGAGGGTGAGCACTTGTGCCCTACGGCACACTGCAGGGGCTAAAACGTTCTTCCACATCTACGCAGGCAGCTAAGAGACTGGAGGCATACATGGGATTACATCCTGTGCTATTGCCCTAGGCAGTCACCAGGAGAGGCCCTCACACATACAGTAAAACCACACACACAAACACATGCAACATAGTGAGGTGCAACCACATGCATGCTCACAAATACATACAAAATGCAAAATTGTGTGCTTACTATATATATTCTATTTCTCTGAAACAAACACACACACATACACACACACTGAGATGCACCATGAGGAAATATCCACATTCTGGTTTCTTTTGGTCATTAATGAAAAACTTAATATTGCTTTCTTTTCCTGAGGCGATCAGCAGGTTACTAACTAACAGAAACTCTTGGGGGAAGCAATGAGTCTGTGAGTTTTAAAGAGGTTTATCTTTATCTGAGGAACAGTTGATGCAAAGTGCAAACAGTCATTTAAATAGTGTTAAGTCTAAATGATCAAGTGTCAAATTAGGAATAGTTACTGTATCTGCAATACAAAAAAAAGTATGTTTTCTCTCTGTGTTGCAGAGCCCAAGGTGACATATCTCCCTCCTTTACCATTCAGACAAACTACACTACACTCACACACAAACACACACACAGCAGGATCTCTGTGGTGAGCAGATGAAAGTGTCTTGCCTGCACTCTTCTTGGCATTGTGCAGTAGAACCCAGAGGGTGTTCTCGACAGTCTGGTACATATAGAACAGTCCCCAGACAAACACACACACACACACGCACACACACACACACACTCGCACAGACACACAGTAATGTGTGTTGCATATTCAAGTACAGAAAAACTCACTCAGTAAGTACTGAAAGGTCACCTCACAAGGGCAAGAATGTGCTCCAGTTACTAGTTCAGTCTGGAGAGGAAATTCACTTCTATATTTTAAACGTACAATCATTATGTAAGTAACTGTTCCCAGCAGACAACAAGATTAAAATCTAGTGTAAAGTTAACATTTTTGGACTGTGATTTCAGGTACAGTTCAGTATTGCACGTCTTTTAAATCAATCCCCATTCAGGTTTAGGTTAGTTTATGCTTCACCTTACACCTTTTGATGTGTTCTCATTCCAGCTCAAAGAGAGATATAAAAAGAAATGTCAGAAACATTTCTCTTACTCTTTCAACCCTTGTGCCCATTAACAGTTAGTGCTTGGAGTAATTGTGATTTGAATGTAACCCCAAATCTGTTTAATGAGAGCAATGATCCATAGAGGGAGCACAGGTAAAGTGCTTTTAACGAGAGGGCCCTTATTTTACCAGCCAGAGAGGAGCAGAGAGGAGCGGAGCTGCTATTTCACATTCAGCTTCAAAGCAGCGCTTCAAATTGTGCAGACGAGACTTCATTTCCTCTTATCTGTCAGTGTATAGGTCCTCCAGAGTGAGAGTGCACAGAGTGAAAATGTGAGGGAATGGTGGGTGAAGATGTATAGAGCACACAGCACCACAGAGCGACGGGGAGACTCAAATTAGCTGAATATGAGAAGGAGAAATGGAGGAAGTTGTTAGACATTACAGCTGCGCGCTCTGGAGTGTGGGCTCTATATTTATGTCCTCCTCCAGTCAGACCTTGAAAGATACTTTATAGTGAGGGAAAGTCCACGTTATTCATTTCACAGGGACTGTGCTTGCACTGGTACTGCATAGACTGTATGATATCTGCCCTGGCTCAGGGCTCCGAGGGTGTCTTAGCATCCCAATAAACATGTTTTGTATGTTTATAGGATATACTGTGAAGTGAAAGGTCAAGGGGGAATGCTTTCATTGAGTTGCAGAACACTGTATAACAACTTTCTTTTGAAGTAAATGTAAAAGTGAAGTCAAATTCAAAGCAAAAGTGACAAAGGCATTTATACAATCGCCATAACTCCAATGGTCTACTAACCCACAAGCATAATAATTCATACTTTCGTCAGAAATGTACTCCTACAATGGCGTACCTTATGCTGCTTATCATACACCTTTACTGAAACAGATACAGTGTTTTTTTGACCTGCTCATACTGGTGTCATGTAGTTCTTGTTGAAATTTGCCAAAGCTTCACATCCTAAACCCATTCCTTAATTCACTGGCTGCTTTTCTACTGCAGTTTTCTTATTTGTATCAAATTCTAAGTCTGACAAATTTGCCTGATCTAGTGTGACATTATATGCGATAGCTACAATAAATGGTTCAAATGAAGTATATCGGGTGATTTAGTGGCATTAAAGTTGCATAATGGGACATTAGTTTGAATTGCGCTGCCTTTGTGGTCACTCTACCAGGTGAGCGCAGTGATTTTCCTCACTGGAAAAGCTAGTTTGCCACCAAGTCTTGAAATGTACTGCTAAGAAAACACTCCTGTACATGTTTGATTTGTGATAGTTTAAAACGGCTGCAGCTGCTGCAACCAAAATCTCATCCTAATATGGCATTGTCAAATACATTTTCAGTGTAATAGCTAAAATAAATGACATCATGGCAGATATTTTCTTCAGTATTGCTCTCTGTGTTTATTGTATGCATTGCATGCAGGAGTGACTTCATGACACACAAAGTAATTTACTAGTCAAATGTCAAATGTACCATAAATACAACCTGCACTGCAAATTCCATTGGAGTTAGCCTTTTGGTCATAACTACAAGTGGAAACAAAAATCTCAAAAATCCTCAGTTATAGACACACTCAAAAATTCACCACTACTTATGAAATAAATAAGCAATGTCTACTGATTTCATTTATAAATTTAATACAAAACAGACGTGAATGCTGCATCAACCTAAAGAGAATTGACTCCCTTTGAATGAAACGCTTGAATGGAAGAAGAACACAGAAGAATACACCACAACCAACAGCTGTGCCCTCTTCTATAAAATGCAGGGGGGAAAAAAGCTTTTAAGGGAATAAGGAGCAAAGCCGGAGTGACACAACCTGGAGGAAAAATGACAACCTTGACCGACATTAGAGGATCCAGACTGAGTTTGTCTTTGTTTCTGCTGCCACTGTCAAACGACAAAATATGTTACAAAAGCTTTTTAATCATATGTCGTTTTTTTTAATTGTGTGACTGACCAGTGGGTTTCTAATAAATGCACAATGGTACAGTTTATTAACTTTGCCATGTTCTGACAGTTACTAGCCTATATAGCCTTGACCACCTAAACTGCATAATTATTTAGCACATTTAGAAAAGTTGATTTCTTAACTGTTTGGGGCCAAAGAACAGATTCCAGATTTCCACCTCTTTCCAATTTCACAATTAAAGTCATATAAGTGGAACATGTCACCTTTAAGTGCAAACACAATCAAAATCTGGACACTTTTCTATGTTAGGTACAGTATGCGTATTTTGTTTGCTACAATGGCTTCAGATGAGTTTTGATGCTGAAACCCCAGAAAATAATGATAACTATAATAACATTATCCTGACACATTGCATGGCATGATATAATATCATCCAAAAAAACATTTTCAATGTTAGAGGTCAACAAAGTGGGATACAGCCATAATGGTAGATCTATATATAGCCATCAAAGTCAGTGAAGATGGAGGCATAAAATGTTAAAGTGAGTGCACAAGTCAGCTCTCAATATTGAAATTTATCTGTGTCTATATGTTTAAGAGAAAGCATGCTGCTTCAATGTATTTTTGTGCTTCTGACTTTGGAAAAAGGAACTAAATTGGAGCAATATAGACAACGAGGTCTATGCCTTAGTAGGCAAGGCACATGAACAAATATATTTTGTCAGTAACATCCTTGCCTAAATCTCCTGGTGTTCCATTACCCAGTGATAGAAATCCTAGTGGGGAACTACAGCCAACTTGAATGCCCCCTCCCCACCCCCCCCCTCCATACAACAAAGCATCTTGGACTAGAGACATACTGCTGGAAACCTTTGAGGTTGGATTGAATGAATGAAAAAAAGAGAAAATGTCACCAATTCCATCTTCGAAGATTTCAGATAGAGAGTCTGACAATGAAAGTACATCAAAGGGAAATGCAGACCCCACAGTCTTCAAAAGGCACCGTGAGCAGCACATTCAGGGTTATTAAATAGTTGAATATTGACAGGGTTTTTCCTATTTGAGGTGAACGGTACCTCAGCTATCTCCACAGATCCAACAGGACCAGAGAGATGGCAAGCACAGCCGAGCGCTCTCCACCTCCCAGCCATTCGCGGCAACCTTAATTGACAGGCAAAACCCTATAACGCCCCCCTACACACACACCTCCTCGCCGCTAACTTTGCCCACTGGACCGAGCTGTTGCTGAGCCAATCTGGGGAGGTTTTGTTTGCTGAACTCTGATACGTCCTTCAGCACTTTGGCCCCATTCATCTCACCAAACAATCCCCCTAAGAATTTAACTGGTGGGCAAACACACAGCACATGGGTAATGACGGGGGCACCTTGGCTGTCTGTGTGAATATTTACCCTGTCATCAAAGGAGGGGCATGCATATAAATCTATGCCTGCACTCCCAAGTTCAGGTTCAGGCTTTGGGAGTGCAGGAGGAGAAGAGAGAAAGACAGCAAGTGAATAGCCCTCAGATCTAACAGCCTATGGAACGTGATAGAGCTTTAAACCTATGGAATATGATAGAAAATTAGCTTGCTTTGTAACTCTGCAGGCATGCAGAGGTTGTTTAAAATGTCAGATCCATGAATAAATACATTTGAAAATAAAATGGCACCCTCCCACGCGTCAGGGCTATTCGACAAGAGATGTGTGGAAATGCTGTAGTGCATCCAAAGCACCCAGGACTTCTTTTTTATCAGATCTAAAGGTTTTGTGCCCTCTCCCCGCAATGAAATTGAAACAAAGTTTGGTTTTGAGTTTTGTAAAAAGTTGTGACCTTTTCCACAATATTCTATTCTGTTGTTTAACACCTGATAAACAACCCCTATTCCATTGTTCAACACCTGATAAACTCAATTCGTAAGGAGAGAAGCAAGAAAATAGCTGCAATCAGCCAATAGATTGCAATGTTTTGTCTGCGATTTGGAAGAGTGGAGAGATTCTATCAGGCTAGTTCTTGTGGCTGATATGCTACCGGTAATGCGTTCAGCTCAGGTAAACTTACAATGGGATGAATAGACATTTTATTGAAACTTTTATATAGCACTCAGGAGCTAGCATGGTCTATTGGAGACAAACAAAGTGTGCTTCTTCATTTTTTCCAAATGTCAGTCTCTCTTTTTTTGTTATTATATATATATTTTTTGTCTTTTTCCTTCAGTCTTGAGCATATTGTTGCTTTATCATTACTTTGTGTTAGGGAGAAAAACATGTTAATTAAATGCAGTTAGTGAATAAGAAATTATGTTTAACAAGAAAACATGAAATCATTTCTTAAAGAAAAGAGAACAATTCAAAGTGCAGGTTTGTGGATTGTATTTAGATTTATCATATTCCCCGGGGAGGACCGTAAAAACATTTAAAGATGTGAGGTGGACACAGTGAATCTTTAATGCATAAAACAAAATGGCTGCCATTCGTCACCACACATGCATGCTGCACCAAGAGAAGAGAAATGGCACAGATCCTCTCTGTGCACTGTACACTAGAGACTGCTGCTTCTATCTTTTGCTCTCCACAGGAACAGTGGTGGTGTGTGTGAGTGTGTGTGAGTGTGTGTGTCTTTTGGTGGAGGGGGTCTTTCTCTACCATCATCTCTCAAAGCTAGCGAGCACGCACCCCTCTCAGATCAACAAAGCCCCAGTCACACATTACTGTACACATCGATTCCACTGCAAAACCAGACTCCTGAAAACCTGTCAGAGACCCTGAAGATGCGAGTAGGCTAACATTAAAAAAGGATGGCCTTATTATAAGTAGGAACGTCGGTTATGTTTCTTCTGCCATGTAGACAGAGAAAAAGGTGATAATGGCAGGATGATATGTTTTATTTATTCATTTTGCTGATGTCTATTTATTATTCAATAGCTCAGTGTGTTAGCTTCAAATCACATCCCAGGACTACAAGAGGCCAAATGTAAATGCACATCTACTTAGTGAGGAAACGTGTAAGGAAGAAGGAATTTGTGTGTTAATATTGCAAGATCATGCTGTGATATAAATAAAGATATGGCATGATTATTAAATGCAACTAAAACAAAGTAGAATTGTAAACGAATTAGAATCAGAATATTGTACAAGATTTTAGAAGTGTTTTGTCTTTGCTTTATGTGCAATTTACAGTGAAATGTTCCCATTTTCTTCTCTGAATAATAGAAACACCTGTGATCGCTCCAGCAGTCCAACTATAGTGATTAAATCAGTTAATAAATCATGTTTTATTAAAGAAATTACCATTTATAATACTGTAATTCTGTGTCACACTGCAAGTATTTTATCCTGTGACCTCTGAAATTAGTTCTTGCATACAGAATATTAATCAAATTTATTATTCAAGATATTTTATTTAAACTTTTTTGCATTCCTCTTACATTGTGTAGTTATTCATTTGGAAATAAGCTGAGAATATGTGACAATCCTGACTACTCAGCAGCTTCCATCATTATTGAATCATCATCTCATGTGATCACACACCTTGGTCGAACACTGGTTGCTGCTCTTGCCCTGTTAAAATCACCATGACATTATTCAACTTTCCTTATCCATTATCACAATTTGTTATTAATAAAACCAGAGAGCAGAATTTACAGCTAACATGTGAAATAATCATTTTGATACTCACACAAACCTGCTGAGGTGTGTAGTCAGTCACACATCTTTCTCTCCCTCTCTCTCTCTCTCTCTCTCTCTCACACACACACACACCACACAGACAAAGCCCTTTGTACTGTCTTCCACACCAGCACTCCTCCAGGGGCCAATACTGTGCTCCAAAGCCCTTTAGAGGGGCAGCAAGCCGGAAAATGACCCCATGCTGTCCCCGCTCGCCTCAGCCCCGCCTGGTTACGCCCGTTTCCCAGGGACCCGCTGAGGGTCCAATGCCCCTAGGCCTCCCTCTCACGCCACAATACTTCCCAGGGCCAAACGTTAACGGGGGCTCCTCACCGCGGACAATAGGAGCCGGGAAACGTGGGAAAGAAATGTCACAAGGCTCTCTGACAACCAAGGTTCGACCCCCTGACCTCCAGGGCTGGTCCCACTGGGCCTCTTTATGTAAACACAGGGTGTCCAAACAAAAGCAAACCCTGTGTTAATCAGATTCATAACCCAAATGAGAAGATGTATAGAAGCTAAGGTGTGGAAGCTTAAGGTTTGGTCTGGTAGCTGCTTATTCATTATACTGCAAAAATTATTAATATACGTATTTCTATGTATTTCTGTGCTACAAAATTGCTACTGATAAACTTCATCATTTTGATAAATTATTCTAGATTATTCTTTAAATAAATATAAATGCATGTAGTTGATCAATAATGGTTTAAATACTCTGCAGTCTTTACTGGAGTCATTAACAGGGTGAGGACAAAGACTGGACAAGCGTCTGCTGTTTGAACTCCCCATTGCCTTGTAAACAGTCCTGGTCATTTAACCTCTGACCTTCCGGCAGTGTCTCCTCACAATCCGTCCACTGCCTCTCTCCGTATGGGAGATGCAGGTCAAATGAGTATATGGTCAGCCACGCTGTGCCCTCAAAGGGGCCGGGGGTTTGCAGCACTGGGTGGACACAGGCGGTTTCTGAGCAATGGTAGGGGGGGCAATTTGTTGTGGAGCGGGGGGTTAATGAGGGAATGATTGGCACTAAGCAACACTTGACTTAACCCAAGACTCCTTGGCTATGCCCTTTTTTTCACTTGGATTAATGATTGGTGAGAGTCATGTTTTGCAGAACCCAGACGATTTTAGCATTTTTTGAGGGGTTATTTTTTTTAACTGTAGAATACAAAAAAATGGTAAAATATTGCATTTATGCTCTCCTGCTTTTTCTTAACAGGTTTTTGTGTAAACTATTTGTTAAAAATTGTATTATAGCAGAAAGAAATACACATACATCTTACCAAATGATTCCTTTAAATGACTTGGACACCCACTTGAGCTCTAAATAAACTTGGCCTTGTGTCAGTTTTCTTCTTCAGGGGTCACATAATTATAGTGATGGGCAATGAGACAGCTGGTCATCCTATTTCCAAACAATGGGCCTAATCTGTTTGCTCAAGGCCCGTTACAAGGTCCCATTGATGACCTCATTGGTACAAGAGCCCATGTGTGGGTCAGACCACTGTGGTCACTAGAGGTCAGAGTCCACCACGACCTAACTCCCAGAAGACTCTTGCTGATGGACTCCTGTGCTAGTTAGTGGACATTATTAAGGACTTAGGCTGGACAAGTGAAGGATTAATGACCCTTGACATGATGAGGTGCTAATCTTGCAGTCAGCAACAAAAAAAGCAACAAAAAAAAACTTGGCAAACAAGCAATAATGATAGAAAATTCTAAGGAGGTTGTAGCCATAAATGCATGGCAACACCAGTTGCACATGTCCATTGTCAACAGGAACTACCACTGACCTTGATATATTGTCATGTTACAGTATAGGCAAATACATTGAGTTTTAATGCAGAGGAAGAATAAGACCACAATGAAGTCATTGAATTTCCAGTCCAACGCCTGCCTAGATAAAGCATTTTAGTTTGAAAAGGGGACAAAAATATGCACAGGAAGTCATTAACAATGCAGAACTGTGAGTGGGAAATAATTAACTCTAGATGGGGAATTAACTCTTTAGAGGGACAGTCTTTGAGGATTGCATTTTCTAGTGTTGATCTCAAGGTTAACTATTCTGCATGGAAATAAGGGGCCAGAGGTGCAGCATTTCCTGACCACGAGCTACATCCAGAATTAGCACGTTAATATGTGTTTTGTATCCATATGAGCATTTGCATGGTGGTGTTCATATGAATTAGCACCGGCTCGGTTGGGTTCTATTATCCGTCCAAAAGTAACATCTTGCGTAACAGCTTACTCGCTGTCCTTCTCCACCTTATCCCAGCCTCCTCATATTTCTCAATCTCCTCCTCATCATCACCATCATCACCACCACCATGACCGCTTACAAAGCCCAAACTTACACGACTGTGCTATTTATATGAGTATAGATGAGATGCTGCATTGCCCCACATCTCCTTGTAACCCCCATGATCATAAATCTGCCTGCATGGCCTGTGATCGTTTATGAGCACTTTACATGAAGATCACTCTCACAAACAACGCCCTTCAGCCAGTAATGAAAGCCAAGCGTCAAAGTTGAAGATCAATGTCAGGTTATGAGATTCGTGACACGACCTGCTTGTATGTATGTGACCCCATATGTAAAGAGGATCTCCTAGGGATGTGGTTCGAGAACAATGTGAGATTAAGTGTGATCCATTATGGCGGGTGAGATTTTGCTCTATATGACACTCAAATAATGGTACATGAGCACCTTTTTTAACTGAACGTTGAGCCTTTAGGCTAATTTGTCCATCAAACAGCCATAAAAAAAAGATAGAAGAAGAGATATCGTTGAAAGTTCATTCTTGACCTTGGAAAGACATTTTACAAAATCGTCTTAATTCAAGGTCTTCTTCATCAAACATAATGATAGCCACAACTACATTTAGTACATTTGAGGCAATACTACATTTGGCATATATTAAACAAATAAATCTATTCTTTTTGGTCCAGATCCTGATACAGATCAATCTTTTTGAAGTCACAGGCCAATTGAATCCCCAGATTAGGACATGCTTTCAGCAAGGTCAAGGGTTAAATGACTGAGGTCAGAGAGTCTTGAACCTCTGTCTAGGGACCTCTCAGATCAATAAAAGGGTGTTGAACATGTGTACTCATAATGGAGGATTGATTAGAGGAAGGACAAGTGTCAGAGGGGTTGATTGGTCTCTGGTCAGTGTCACCGAGAGTAATTCTGCTATCCTATCTTTATCCAAAAAGACAACAGAAAATGTGTAAATAAGTATGTAATATTATAAAAGCATATAAACATATTTTGGTTTTGAATGCTAAAAGACATG
Organism: Maccullochella peelii; assembly: GCA_002120245.1. NCBI lineage: Eukaryota > Metazoa > Chordata > Actinopteri > Centrarchiformes > Percichthyidae > Maccullochella > Maccullochella peelii. The sequence continues at coordinate 103,522 of LKNJ01000074.1, read as the reverse complement.
TTCACATAAAAGGTCATTTTTAATTGAGAAGTCAAAGTGCACTCTTGAAAAACCAACAAGTCCTCCAAGTTAAATGGCAAAATACGTTGTTTGTATCTGCCCTCTAGAAGGACACCTACAAGCGCTTTCTGATCTGAGCCCTCTATCGGTAGGACAACATCATTTGTCTGTGTCTTCCAAAACTGTGTTTTTGTTAGGTTTAGCCTCACGGAAACATCGTGGTTTGGGTTAACCCCTTCAGATCCCCTGTCCATTCCAATGGAACTAACATTTCTAGGATGTCTAGATCTGTGAATAATCATCTGACTCCACCCAAATGCACAAACGTATTTGATTGGATGTCTATAAGCCAATCACAATGTTCCGCATCATCTAAAGTGGACTGCAGTAGAGCCACACCCCCTTTTTCAACAAGCATGACCGACAGTGAGGCAAGGAGGAAGCACAAGGCTCATTTTAATCATATTGTTAAATATTGTTACATAATTTGTGTTTTAACTGTGTGTTGTGTAGCTTTTACTCTGTATTTTTTTAATCCGTCCAACGGAATGGTTGGTGGATCTGAATGTCACCGGAAAGAAAATAGGGAAACGAGTAGGGAAATACAGTTTTTATTTATTCTGACTGTTCTGATTTGAATTTCTAATGATACAATCAACTTATAATGCATCTTTTTGATTACATACACCGAATATTCAACTCAGGAGACTGATGCCAATGAACTGAAAGTTTGAAACGGTGTGGACTGACCCCTTGTTTTTTTTTAATCAGTTTTGTTAAAATAATACAAAATATATATGTGTATGTATCAGTGTGTTTTAAAGCATCACCTTATTCATTGATATAAGTTGACCATTTGTAAAAAATAATAAACTCATGTTTTTTGTTGAATAAGGGTCTCTTAAGACTTTTGTCATTTTTACTATTAGGTGGTTTCTCGCATTCAGATTCCCTGTTCTGTGGACAGAAAAAAATAACACAAAGTATTTTAATCAAATTTTTTGATTGCTAATGATTTATGAGTGCATTTCGAGTAGAAATCCACCAATTGGGTTCTGAACGGGTAAAATTACTACTTTATAGAGGTTAGGGGACCTTCGTTAACAATAACCACTTGAAGAAGGTTAGGGAATGATTGTGGTCATGGTCTAAAAAAGACGACGTTGACCCATCCATCCACCCTCACCACCTCTCTATGTGGACTTTGTTGCTCTATAATAACATCACCTAATTTCCTCCTTTGCTGCTAGAGGGCTTCGTCACTTGAACGCAAACAAACGTTTTAGGGCACTTGCTGAAATGACTGGGGAAAAAAAAAAGACCTAACTTAACATTTATTACAGCAATACTTGTTCCACTTCTTCTGCCTCCTTCAAACCTTGACTTCCTGGTGTTGATTTGATGCTGTGCCCAGACTCAGCTCTGGCTGTGCCCAGGCAGGTATCAGCTTAGATCAGCACCCCACTTTCTGGCCTGGGCCACAGATTAAAACACGTCTCCCTTTTGCCCACTTTCATCTATGGCCAACTGTCCAGCCAAGCATACCCTATGCCTCCTCACCTCTGCTTCCTCTTATCCTTTTCCTCCTGCCTGCCTTTGCTTTCTCTCTCATGCAGGAGAGAGTGGCATGCAGGGACAAACCTGAGACCTAAAAAAAAAAAAAGAAGAAAACAGGAGGGGAAGGACATTGAAGGGTGGGGATGGTGAGGAAGAAAGGAGGCGAGGAGAAAAAGAGAAACGCACATTGTACTTTTCAAATGGATGGGAAATGATTCGCTGGGATTTGCTGACAATTATACGGTGGGGTTTAATCAATTCGGACCATTCACAGCGTGGAGAGGGCTGATCCCCCAGTACAAAGGAACAGACCGTGGGAGGGCGGTACCTGAGAAAGCGCCGGCCTGGTGTAAGTAACATGAGGCAACACTCCCCTCCCCACACATTGCACCGCAGCATATGGCCCCTCTCTGAACTTATTAGCTGGCGGATTAAGGCCAATCGCAGAGACCCAATGGCCTGTGGCTGCCTCCGTCGCACCCTCCCTCCCCGCTCTTCACCCCCAGGAATGAGACTGACTGACAAGGGGCATTGTGTTGGGCACCTAGATCGCCACACCCCTCACTTACCCTGTCATGCGGTGCAGTTTGATGAGGTTATTTGGTAGAGAGAACAGGATCTGACCATTAACCTTACAGCCACAGAACACACTGTACATATACTTAGATATTACTGCCTCATGTCATATCAGAACAGCTCCCTTCAAATATGTCTACATCATAATAACTCATAAGATAATTTTACCCTTTTCCCTTGACCACTATGGTAATACCACCTGCAAATTAGCAAGCTGCTTGGCTATGGAGTGGATTAAAAGCACCTGAATGTGAACACACAGATTAGCCCTGTAGATATAAAGTCTAATTAGCATCTCATTGCAACTCGACATGCAAGCTCAACATGAGTGCAGACACGCTGAGAGAAAAGGCTCCATTGGCCAGGGGTTGATTATAGGTCCATTATGCACACAGTACTTAGTGATGGGCTGAGAGTAGGAATTAAGAGCTTGATGGCTACTGCGAGGGGACCTGGGCTGAAGTACAGGGGTGTTAGTAGTCAACAGGGTCTCGGGTCTACAGGAGGCCAAGACTGGGGGAGGCTATACAGTAGTCTCTGGCCTTCCTGAGTATTCATGGAGAGATATTTGACAAGAGAGGAGCCCCCTATTTAAGCCCTCATTTGATCTGGCAAGCGGCAGGTGATCCTCTGCCTCTTTTTGTGTCAGGCCACAGGGGTTTGTCGACCCCTCGTGACCTGTCTTACCTGGCGCCCGTCAGGACACCTCATTTAGAGAGGAAGAGAGAAGCTAATTCAGTGCTGGGTATCCACCCATCACGAAGCTCCACCTGGCCACAGGGCTGCAGGGTCAGCTCCACACTGAGACAGCGGGGGTGCTCGAGGCCTGCTTCGCTAATCCCCTCATATACTGGGAGGTGTGGCCAGAGAAGGAGCAGAGAAGTCATCTTCCTGGTTCTTTTAGACAGGATTAGAGGCCCAGCAGGGGTTGGTCTTCAGGAGCAAGGCCTCACGCTTGGCGATCATGAAGGCATTTCTGAGAAGAGCAGAAGAAGGCGCAGCTTTGGTCCGCTTCCCTCCCGAGACCATCTGTGACTTATGACCTCACAGAGATAGCACCCATCCGCAATTTATGCTGACAAGCTTAATGGCGGGGAGTTTATTGGAGGTACAGAGTTGACAATATGCAATAACGTCTATTGTGGAAAGCCTCTCCTCCGTTTCATGGTTCCCTCCAAGTGAGTACTTGTTTGTTTGTTTGCTTTCAAGAAGGAGTTCTCGTTAGGCGAGAGCCGAGCAGTTGATCTTTAATGAGAGGGGAAATCCTCTCCCCCTTCCACTATACCTTATCTTGAACCTCCTCCTTTCATGTGTGTCTCGTCATTCTGGGGTGAATGACTGCTCCTCAGAGACTGTGTCTTTGAGAACCAATGATTAATGCTCTTTGAGGATGGGGGGGTGGGGGTGGACACTGCACCTCAGCTTCTTAACACAAACAGTGATGCAACAGAGAAAGTGCAGGCTGCTGGTACTTCATAGACATAAATGGGTATCCTAATAGTCAAATCTTTTTCTCCCAGATCTCCAGATCCACCGACGTCTCCCCAATCAACGCTTCTGCACTTTGTATCTCACCATTTCTGACACTCTCTCACCTCTGAAAACACCCCAGAAGCCCGGCCTACTCTCATCAAAAGCTTTTCTCACAACAACATTAGCCACAGTATGGGCGAGAAAAACTATTTTAAGAGTGAATATATCCAGTGTTAAACATATATGGCAATAGAGATGAACATAGATGTTCAGTCGGACCAAATTACAAACCATTAAACAGAAAACACTTACACATAATTGCAATTAGATTACATTTGATTTCTTTCCTTTACTGAACACCAATAAAAAAAAAATCAGCGAGCAACATTTAGCAGAAGCTATAAGATAACCATAGTGATAAAACCTAGAATAGCATCAATGCAAGGGCAACTGTTAACATTTCAGATTAGCTCCTGCTGAACCTCAGGGTTCATTTGGCTACATTTGCTTCCATTATCGACTGAATAAGCAGATCTGGCTGGCAGAGATCCATTTTTCTCCACACACTGTAGCACTCTATCTCTGTCTGAGCCCACTCAAATCACGTTAGCCAGTCAAATCAGGTTGGCTCCTCTTAGGCGTCAAACGTACTTTTAATTCAAAGCATCACTTCATCGACACCAGACTTGTTGGCATGCCAGAGCCTGAGTTGTCAGTGCCTCTGCACTGATCCACATCCACCGGGGTCAGACAGATCAGGATATTGAGCCAGTCTGCGTGAGTGTGTGTTTGTGTGCGTGTGTGAGGGGGGAGTGTTGGACTATGAGATATTTTAGGGTTGGATGAGAAGAGTTACTGACAATCTGGCAGTCCTTCACGCTGACGTATGTGTTTGATGGTACACACAGCCCGTCGTCGGCCTCCGTGACCCAGTGCTGACACAGAGGGTCGAGTGTGTGACAACGTGCTGCTGTTTGTGCTGCAGAGCACCACAGTTTGTTGAGGGTGGGTTGGTGGGGGCAAGGAGGAGGGTGGGGGATGGTGCTGAGGACAGGGGTTGTGTCGAGACTGCCAGTCTTTGCCGTTATTGTATAGGGCATGGAAATAGACCCGCCAGAGTGTTTTGCCACAATGTAATAATTTCTCCATATTTTGAAATAAACATGCATGTGAGACAACAGATTTCATTTTTCTCAAAAAGGTAAAAAAAAAAGAAACAAAAAAGGCAAATCTAGAAATGGTATTGACAGTTCTTATCCATATGTCACTCATCATGTGCACATTGTGACTCTTGTGGTCATCCATTTCTGACTCACTACAAATTCACATCAAGGCAGACAGAGAGTAACACTGTGTCCTATCTATAATAAATCAGCAGGGTGAATGCAGAACAGCAGCCGTACAGAGAAACAGTATTACATAGCTTTTCACTCTGAGGGCTTGGTGTAGACATTGTTAGCGTCCGTCTACGAACCAAGCTGGATTTATCAACAGAACCCTGCTCTTATCCCACTTGCTGCCTGCCAGGTACAGTTAATGTCCATTTCTATAAGCATAAAGGATCCAAAGAGCAAAGAGATGTACAAGGTGCAAATGAAAGAGAGATAGACTCTCTGTCAAAAGTTGAATTTTCTCTTTTCATGCGCCTGAGGCCACACTTGCACTTTAGTAAGACTAAATAAGACTCCTTGACCATATGAAATAAAAAATCATGGGGCTCAGGCTGAGCTGCAAAGGCTTTAAAGTTGCAAGAACAAAAGCAAAACTCCCATAACTGCATTTACAAACATATTGCACTGTGTGCTTTTTCACCATATTGGAGAAATTTGTTATTGCATGATTCCCAAAGCATCTCTAATGATTTCACTGTCTTAGACATTCTACTAATGTCTCACTAATGTCTTTGTCCTGCACAGTTCCTTTGATTCTGCAGTGGCAATTTCATGCACGCCATACACATGGAACAATTATGCGCTTGAAAATAACTGGAACTGCAGGTCATTCTGACTCATATACATGCTGCGAGGTGGTGTCAGGTAGTCTGATTGTCTGAGGCTAATAACAGTAGAGTGGGAGGAAGAGGTGCACAGAGGAGAAGTTAAAAAGGCTATAAGGCTTACAGTGGGTGTAGGCGGATGTCTATACGTGTGTGCGTGTGCGTGTGCGTGTGTGTGTGTGTGTGTGTAGGCACAGTGTGGTACGGTAACCCTATTCTGATAAATGTGTGGGATGTGAGGATCGTTGTGGAGCCCCAGAGCCAATCTGCCCAAGACCCTCACTGTAGCCTGAGGGCCTCCTCAGTGCCTTCCTCTACCTGTCTGTCTCTATTTTTCACTCTTCTGCTATTCAAACACTCCAGGATTGATTGAATAAAAAGGTTTTTCTTATAGTTTCCAGTGTGTGAATTTGTCATTTCTTTGTAGGAAATTCCACAGCTTAACTTGTAAAATTTTGCAACCAAATTATTCTAAAGATTGGCCATGACTTGAAATATGAATTAATAAATAAAAGTTTGTGATTTGATATTATGTTGCTCCTATTTGACTCGATTAACTACTGGCAAAAAATATAATTATCCAAATCAAATTCATACCTCACCGACTTTTCTTGAAAAGGAAAACCCAGTCAAAAATTCCCCCCAAAATTATTTTTAATAAGATTTTCCCAAGCCATTATTACCATTATTCAGTCCACAATTAAGAGCAGCCCACGTTAAGCCAAATGCACAATGCCCTCCTCTGTTCAAACTGTGAATTAGCTGCTTCGTTAGAGTACAGAGAGGAGCCTCACGACAATCACTCTGCAGCAGCGCTGTAATAACTCTGCTGTGCATCAACAAATAGACATTACAAAATGTGTGAAATACAGATGACACAAACACTTTGTAAATGTAATTTTTGCATTTGAACTGATGAGTGGTGCAATATACAAAGCTGGAATCAAATAAAGATTGTGCGAGGGGAAGAAGAGAGTGAGGCAGAATCAGTGTGTGTGATGGAGCTGAGCAGCAGACAGAATAAGGCGGTTTTGATCAGGAGTTTCTCTGGGATAATTGTCAGGATCTGCTGTTTGGAAGATGACTGACAAAAGGAAAAATATGACAGTGGAATTTGTTGAGGAAACATGAAAATGTGTCACACATCCGTCAAACAAAGAAATGCAATATTTATGGATTCTTGAATAACCTCTCTCTCTCGCTCTCTCTAGACACACACACACACACACACACACACACACACACACACATGCATATTGTTAAAGTCTTCTCAGCGTCTTGTCTACAAATCATTTCCCATGTCGTCATGCGTCTCCCCAACGTTCTCTCATAAAAGGATTAACATGCAAAAAAGGCTGTTTACATAACAATGACAAGAGTGTTTAAAACTCCACACTTCAAAACATGATTATGATAAGCATGTGAAGGTTTTAACAGACCTCAAGCATACGTGCAAGACGATTTTTATTCTTTTACTACCCGTAAAGTTATTGATGATTTAAGGACTACGAGTACAGTACAATACATTGACCTCTGCAGATAATGATGTGTATTTTAATTCACCAACGTACATGTAAATGTTTTCTTGCTTTATTTTGTTTCTTCTTTATTTCCCTGATACTTCCTTTATCATTATCAGAGTATATACAAATCCTGGTGTGTCGGGAGGAAAACTAGGAAAATGAATATAATCTAACCAGTAATATGATTTAACAAATGATTTGATATAGACTATTAATTTTAGGTATTATGTCATGTTCCTATTTATTCACACAAACATGCACTTGCACAAATAAAAACACATACACGTTCTCATTGCTAATTGAAATCAAAGAAAGAAAGAAAGAAAGAAAGAAAGAAAGAAAGAAAGTAAGTTTTTTGTTTTTGTTATTTTTCAGAGCGCCCGTTGATTAATTAGAGCTATCTGTCTGAAGACCTCCTGGTGTAGTTAGACAACCTCTCCTCCCTCACTTCTCTCTCTTTCTCTAACACACACACACACACACACACACACACACACACACACACACACACACACACCTACTAAGAAAACAAAACCCCACTAATCATTTGAAGCCTGTGCTTTGTAGGTGGGGCCCAGTCATTATCAGGCCTCAGCAGTGTGGGTTTTTGTTGGTTTTAGCTCTGCATCCTCAATCAATCGCTAACAGGAAGAACTTTAATCAGGGTTTTAATGCAGCTGTACAAGAGGTGGGCCGGCCCATTGTCTGGGTCTGAAAAGGCTGATCGGAGGGGAGTCCTCTTGCGTTTCTTTACATTCACCTGCTGGGCCCTATTGGGTCTCTTTCTGAAAGAAAAGGACAAGGGGAATGAATAAAGAACACAGTGTGTCCGCTCAACCAGCCTATGGGTTAATCAAGGAGCTACTTGTCATCTCCACAGAGCCTCACAGTTCTGGCGGTTAAGCTCTCCCCTTCTCTTTCCCATGCCAATTCAGACACGCTGAGGAGCTGGGACGGGACGAACAACACCGGGCCATAACACAACCATGAGCTAATGATATGCTACTCTGAAATGAATGTATGAAGGGGGTGTTTGTGGGGGGTGGGGGACAGAGAGGAAAAACTTTATGAATAACAGAGAAACGTAATTTTGAGAGTCTGAATATATGCGAAAAAGAATGCAATTAAATATAAAAGAGATTAAAAAACTTTGCACTGTGGGAAAATGTTTTTTTTTTCAGAAAGTTATTTAGTTTAATGCAAACACTAGTTACATACAAACACCCACAGTAGGCCTGCAGTAGAGGCTCCACACAGAGCTTACAAAAACACTAATTTATAATTTAATACTCAAATTCAAACACCTCCTTCAGAGATTTAACACATGCACAACTTGCTAAGGTGACGTAAGTTCAGACCTCACTAAGACCCCAGATTTCTAGAAAATCCAAAAAAGAATTTAAGTACAGTTTTATCAAGAAATTGTTATTTGCATAGGTGCAGTGGGGCAACACTTGACGTTCAGTTTCAAAGCCTTTTAAATGATGCTCTTACCCCATCTAGTGAAGAGAAAGAGTAATTCTCATCATCCTCACAATTGACTGAGCGCACGTGTGTGTGTGTGTGTGTGTGTGTGTGTGTGTGTGTGTGTGTGTTTAGGGTTTCTCTTAAATGAACCTCTCAAGACTCTCAAGAAACAGAATCAAAACAGGAAATGAAAGTGTTATGAACATAATTCAAAATGTGATGCAAGTATAGGAGTGTATTTGGAGATTAAGTATAAGGAAAAAGCTTGTAAAAATGTATTTGTACTGTTATCATTATATTAATTATATATTTGCTTCCGCTTAATATTCCTCACACAAAGACCAGAAGAGGGCATTATTTAATCAGGGCAATGTAGCTAAATCTATTACAGATTGCACTGTAGTGCAACGGTATACAGCTTTAACCTATTCATATAAAGACTAAAACAGACAGAAACTGGGAGTATTTCAAATGACTGAAAAATAATTTGCTCTATTATTATTATTATTATTATAAAAAATAAACACATTTCATAATAACTACAAAGCCCAAAAAATGTGGTGAATATGAATTTAGAATTACAATTACAAAGTGTCCTTTTGGGAAAAAAAATGATTTAAAGAAATAAATTACCATTTCATACCTGTACCATAAGATAATAATAGTAATCATTGCTGACAATTAAATGTACTTGTTTAGATATTTTCTCTTGACATAGATTTGAGGAAATGAGATTTAACTGAGCAAAGGTTCAAATCAACATTTTGTATCAACATGTTTTCAGTAAAAAGTTCAACCCGGCGTATGACATTTCCAGGATAAAACACGTGCAATTTGTGGAGCACAGAGGGTGCTTTGGAATTATGCGTGTACTTTAAACGTCAGATTTGTCAGAGACAATGTAGACTGACTAATGGCTGATCCACCTGACAGGGCTTTTTGTTGAAGTCCACAGGAAGTCCACAGGAAGCCTTCAGTGCTCTCCAGCAGGGATTGATGCACTTATAAGAATGCTCTCTAACAAAAGGAATGGCAGCAATTAGGATAACAAAAGACAGGAGGGTGCCAGTGATTATTAGCAGGATCACTTCAACAGCCAACATCCAGCTTTCACACTGTCAATTAGAGAAGCAACGAAGAGCGTCAGAAAATATATGTTCTAGTGGTTAATATTTGTGAAATATGTTTTTATAAAAGCTCTGTGATTATAGTTAGAGAAACTATGAATAGAAACATTATTCATTTAAAATATGTATTTGTGTGTGATTATTGTATTGTAGTAAACACTGGAAAGACATATTTTGGCATTTTTTCCTTTGTCTGTTATGATATCTGTCTGTCATTATATTTGGTTTTATTTCCTGGAATAAACGAGGCATGCAAACTGTGAACCTGTCTGAGCAGAAAATTGAAAATTGAACATTGTGTTTAATTCATAATGACTACGTTCAAACTCACTTGAGCTTGCTCAATTAACAAGATTCAAAATGAGAAAAATACACTGTGTGCACATGTCGGTTCAATTTTATTCACTTCAGTTTTTACAAGCTACATTTAAAAGCTTAGTTTGGCTGATTTGCAGTGTTTGAGTGTTGATTTTGACAGGCACTCACTGCAGAAGGTCAGCAATTCACCCGTAAGTCGAGAAATTACCCTGCCTAATTCTTGCTGTCCTTCAGGTGCAGCCTGACAGCCTCCTTTGCATTTTAATGCAGACAACCTGATTATTAAATCTTAGAGGGCTTTTTTTTTGTCTGAAATAAATGGCTTGGGTTGCTGGGCAACCTGACTTGATCAAAGACGGTTCCCCTCCCCCATTTTCAAGCTCATAATTCTTTGTCTATATTCAGGCATCTAGTTCTTAATTAGATTAAGATGCAAAACCCCCTGCTGCGAGCAAATTCACACTGATGACTATCACACACACACACACACACACACACACACACACACACACGATATGTAGCCTTGCTTTAGTGATGATGTACACGCCCATTTAAAAATGTAGCTATCAGGGTGAAAGTGGTCCTTTTTTGGGGGGTATCTATAATTTCTAATGTAACTGATAAATATTTGTAAAGAAGAATAATCTATTTTAAATGTAACAATTAAATCAGAATTCATTGTGACATTGGGGATTACTTTCAATAGCAAACAGAACTTTTACCCTTGCAATTCTGATAGAAATTATATAAATATCATAGAAATAAATGTATTATTTTCAAAAGGAAAAAAAAATAATCTGCCACACAATCAAATGGTAGGACACATTCATGCTCAAATACATATATACACTCCAGCTCTTTGGTAAGAAAAAGAGAACAGTGCCAACAGACAGGACAGGCTATACATTACTCTACCAGCACACTATACATGCACCCATTTCACCCAAATGGCCTGGCAAGGTGAGGACATTGCGCATGGATATAAAGGGTCATTTGGAGGACTTGTTGAAGCTTCATGCTGTGAAAGATTGGATTTTCATCAGAATGGCTGCACTAACATCACTCCATCTGTCCCCCACATTTCATTCAAAGCTAAGGTGCTCAGAGTGATGGAGCACGATGTGTTTTTCACTCCCCGGTGATTTAAATCCTGGCAACCATTTACAAATGAGCATGACTTACTTTGTTTTCTAAATAAAACATTTCACTGGGGGAAAAAAAATCAGAAACATTTTTGCACCGTTTGCGTTTGTCTTCAAGGTAAAGTTAAATGGGTCATTAAATTCCACTCAATTCTCACTGGTCTTACCGTGGAGGAAGAAGTTGTATGCATATAGCAAACCAAGGACAGTTGGATTTGCCATAAAGAGCATGCCATTTTTGCTCTCCCTAGAGCTACGGCTTTGATTGAATCCTGAAATGAGTTGAAATGTCACAAATCCCTACCAATATGCTAGAAATGAAAATTGGCCTTGGGGTTTTAAGGTTCCCATTAAGGGTGCGCTTAACACATTCTGTTAAGTGTGGCTGGAGTGCATTGAAAATACAACATAATCACGTGTCTCTGCGCACTCAAGCGAAATGTCCCTAAAATTCCTCGATGCTGAGCAAGTCTCTCTGGTGAAGTGTGAGAGAGCTCAGGATCAGGCCTCCACAGGACTGAAGCGAGAGAAAAGCCAGGGGGCAGCTGGGTCCAAATTAAAACCTGGCAATAATTGAGCAAAACGGGGGCAATTATCATGTCAGACTGGTACCAAAAAAGCTGTATTTTCCTGCAGAATGTTTGTGATATGAACTTAAAGCAGAATTTTACAAAACATCGGAAATCCCGTTCAAAGTGGAGCACTGATGTCTGAGTACTACCGTGCATGTAAAACTGGCTTTCACCACCAACTTCCTTTATATATCACAGTATATCTGGCTACTTTTATTTCAAATTATAGTGCATGATGCCTTCTGCAATGTCTTGTTTTATTAAAAATAATAAACTCTGCCTCTACATCAGCATCTCCTTTCAGACTGGTAATACCTGTCTCGCTCTGCATGCACTGATTTGATACAACCATCCTCCTTCCTCTCTGCCCCTCATCTCTCAGGTAGCTGTATTTTCAGGAAACAGGAAAATGACTCTCCTCTCTGCTTAGTATTCACGTCACGTAAAGTGGGTCTGTGTTCCTCATTTAGTTCTGTACTGTACAGCTGGGGAGCTGTCCGGCGTGTGGCGGCAGTATGCAAATGACTCTGGATTTGAATGGAGATGGAGGTAGACACAAAGCTCAATTAGAGACAGAGAGAGAGAGAGATGGTGGGGGAGCGTTGAGTGTCTGGAGGGGAGGGGGAGGGGAGAAGGAAAAAAAACCCTTGGCTGCTTAATGCCAACCTGAGGAAACCAATGTACGGACACATTCAAACACAAAGGCACACACAGATGTGAATGCACTTAAATAGCCAGGCAGGTTTCTAAATTCTTCAGACAGGCAGCTGGTCTCTGAGGGGCTCAGACAGCTCAGCTCTGTGATGCGTTTCGGTCACACGTATCACACTGAGAATATCCCACATCATCCATATCACACATATCATCAAAACAAAAAGGTATCAGGCAAGCACAGGTGCACTTCCTCTTTTGTTTAAAAACTCAAAGAGAGACTCCCATGCGGCAAAATGTATGAGGGGGACGGCGGCCATTTTGTTCTTGGGTGTTAGTCGATGCCCAGCAGTATATCACCTAACCCAGCGCCTGCATGAGTGTCCTTGGAGGACTCACTGACATCAGCACTGCCACCCCTGGTTGCCACGGCAATCACAGCACATTGGGGGGGGATGGAGGGCAGAATAATTAATATGCACACATAGGGAGTTTGAATGAGGATTTAATTGTATTTGTTGGTGTGTGAAGCTGAAATGGATTGAACGCTACAGCAAAAACGAGGAATATCAGAGAAGAGGAAAACGAGATTAAGCGAGCTCATTGGTCAGAGAAATCATTTGCATCGTTGTCAAGGTTATTTCCAAATGATTTCCTTTTATACAAGAAAGTAACTTCATAGATGAGTCGGTGGGGAGGTGGGCCACAGGGTGGGGATTATCTTTCTCTAGATTCTTCCTCTCCTCCTCCTCCACAGCATTATCATCATCATGAATAGTTTACAAAGCTGTGTACAGCCAAGGTGATGCTTCACACAGCATCCGTCCATCGGCTGACTTTGTGTCCATTTGTGCAATAATTTCACCATGCCTGGAAAGGTTTTCATATGCAGCTGAAATATAACAGACAGGAGTGCAGACTAGACTCTGCGTGAATGAGACTAACTTGATCAGGGAGGCTCAAAGATCATTCAGCTGATCCACAAAATCACCCAAGTCTGATTTCCCATAAAACACTGCCTGTCAGATTATATAGGCACAACCTTTAGTCACAGAGACACACAAACCTAACATTTTGTCTCTCTCTTCCAAACCACCTCTCACACACACACTCATACACACACAGAGATAGAAGTTTACTTGCTGCCTTGGTGTCAATAGCATCCATACCTTTCTAAAGAGACTGCAGGCTGCATTGACTAAGTCTCAATACTGCCAAAAATATAAATAGAAAATTCAACACCAATGTAAAAAAAATACATATGTTTTAAAATAGTCTAACACGAGATAAAAAGACAAAAATAAGTCATCTACATCACACTGCGGATTATGCGAAATAGCAGAAGGAAAAATGTTTGGTTAGACGTACATGCAAACAGTCACGCACGCATTACACGCCCTATCAGCGCGCGCGCACACACGGGCGCACATACAGTAGGCTAAACGTTGCAATGGTCTCATCAATAATGCATCTGCACTTCATGTTTATGCAATTTACAGGGCAAGACCGAGCGATGGATACTGTAGATGCAAGCCTGGCGCACATTGAAGATATAGCGTTTTACAAGCCTATCGCAGACAGTGCACAGACATAAAAGTTAAAATCTTTTCCGCCTGTAGAGAAAGAGATTAAGATAATAAAACAGTCCCCAGCACATACCTGTTAAAGCATAATTTCTTTGATTCTGGTTTATGCAGGCTTGAAGGGCTTCATGATAACACCGCACTAAGGAAATAAAACTGTAGCTGTGGTGATATGCAAATTAACGGCTCCCGCTGAATGCAAGGGCATTTATTATTCATAAATTACTCATGTTTATGCAAATTACGGTATACGGAAACACGGGTGGGGGTTGAGCGGCTCCGTCTAAACATAGCCTACTGTGTGATTCAATTTCTGTTATGATTTTCTATCTAAAATGATCCAAATCCAGGCATTTGACCAACATGGTCATGAACCGGCTCAGTTATTCTGAAGTTTCATCCAGGTAGTCAGTGTGCTGAGGGTGGGAAATCAAAGAAAGTGGGGGAAACAGTGCAAATCAAATATTGGCAAAAGCCTGAAAACTAGTCGATTATGGACAGCTAGTGTAACACGCCACGCAATGTAGGCTAGGCCTATGTTTTTGGATAAACCCCATTTATATATCATTTATTTATCTGTTTTATTTCCTTTTTTTAGGAGCAGGTTGGCTAACGTTTCTCAACCTGTGGGACCCCCTTTGCTTAAGTGGTGTTGTAGAAAGTGGAGGTGACATGACTTCTGGATTGGGGAGCACAGGAGCACGCTCCCTGGAAGCAGGCACAGGTGTGCTAACTGGGTCTCTGACACGTGCATTGAGTGTCCAGAGTTCATTCACTGTTTGCACTGGTTCTTTGTTCCTGGGTGCTGAGTGAGTAATTTATTCCATTTTATATGATATTCCAAGTCAGGTTTACTTTGTCATTGTAAAGCTGTAGCCTACATTTAACATTATTATGATCTGATAAAGTAGGGATGTGTTGATTGATTTCTGTAGGCCTATTTAAGATAATGCGATAGAATTTAATTTGTATGTATACTTTCTTTCAACTGTAGAAATTAAAGCACTCAACTACACATTACCCTGACTGAAGAAAAGAGAATAAATACTTTCAAATGGAACCTGCTGATTGCTCCTCCCTCTGTGCTCATATCAATTAAGTCAAGTCCAGTGCATTCCTTTCAGAACAGTTGTATTTTCATAAAGAAATACATTCATTTGGCTATTAAATAGGCCTATATATTGCTTAAATGTGGTTCAATTCTACAGTGATTTCTATAGGCTGTAATAGTATTGGCGCCAGAAACCTTTGCATTTTTGCAAATTAATGTAGGCTAATCCCATGTCATAGACTACTTACATTGGTTTGGCAATTAGATTAGATAACATCATCCACCGCTGTAAGCTCACATGTAAATGTTGATTTAATGAGACATCTTTAAGCCTAGAAAGAAAAAAGAAAATATCATTATGTTCTGTGTGTGTGAAATAGCGAGAAGCCTACTGATAAGTACTTTTGCGCACTGTATCCTAAATTACGGTAGTAACGCGTCATCAAATGGGGACGACGTTGACGCCAAAGAGTGGCGACGCGCATCAATTTTATTATTGCTTGTGTTTGTATTTTTAGACAGTGGTTTAGAAGTTTCACGAGGAACCAAAGAGGCTATTTTTTTTTTTTTTTTATACAGCTACCTTCTGCCTTACTACATCACTGTCGCCGTCAATGTTATCCGGTAATTGACTAGCGTATATTTAGACGCAACTAAAGTAAGTTAATTGATGCTAACGCAAACTTGTCACACTGAGCAGCAAGCTAACGCTTATTTTCTGTCACCGATCTTGTTTTTTCACAATTTATTGAGCTGTTTTTGCTCTCATGTCCTTGCAGAAGCAGCCATGTTCCACAACAGTTCGCAGAGAAAGTACTGGATTTTTAAAAGTGAAGACGAAGTTGAGCATATGAGATACAAGGCCAATCAGAAATTCCGTAACAAGATACTAGAAAGTGGGAAGGTAAGTATGCTAGTGCATAAATATAATACCAAACAAGGACAATAGGCCACTGTGTGACAGTTTACCTCCTCCCGTCTCTCTGTGTGAATCAGCCTGGGGTGAGTGAGTCCATGTTCTTGGAGCGTCATGAGGAGGACGTTTTATTCAGACACTACGAGAAGAGGATGCTGGACTTCTGCAATGCTTTCAAGCCTGCAATGCCCAAGTCTGTTGTGGTATGCATGAGCTTTTATTTTTATTTTTTTCCATCTGTGTCAAAACAACACGATCTTACTGCCTGTATATATCTGACCCGTGTGCGTCTCACCTGTGCAGGGT
The DNA here is from genome assembly GCA_002120245.1 of Maccullochella peelii. Classification (NCBI taxonomy): domain Eukaryota; kingdom Metazoa; phylum Chordata; class Actinopteri; order Centrarchiformes; family Percichthyidae; genus Maccullochella; species Maccullochella peelii. Next base: position 87,264 of record LKNJ01000074.1, on the reverse strand, counting down.
ACAGCCATCATGTACTTCAGAAGATTCTACCTGAACAACTCCATTATGGAGTACCACCCAAGGATTATCATGTGAGTAGCGCTGATCATGGTAAGAAAGGAACAGTGATGGACATTTTTATGTAATGGGAACATATGTTTTAGCTGTGGGTAATAGTGGTAGGCTAATGGTAAATCCAATTATTGAAATAAAACATTAATATTTTACCTCCAATTGTGTAAATGCTGTAAGAAAATAATTGTTAAAGGAAGAGTGGTGTTTAGAAAGGACTAAGTTTGCTTTATGTCCTGAGCAATCCAACCTTTGCATAAGGTATGCATACATCGCCAAAATTGCTGAAAAAATATATTGTTCAGCCTTTACAACCTATTTTAAAGTTGCCTTCCTGTTTCAGGCTGACGTGTGCATACCTCTCCTGTAAAGTGGATGAGTTCAACGTGTCCAGCACCCAGTTTGTGGGCAACCTTCTGCAGGAGACCCTGGCAGGGCAGGAAAGGGTTCTGGAGCAGATCCTGGAGTATGAGCTACTGCTGATCCGACAACTCAACTTTCACCTGGTGGTCCACAACCCCTACAGACCCATGGAGGGCCTGCTCATCGACCTCAAGGTAGGTGGACTGTTACTTATTCTGTCACAGCGCTAATCTAGCTCACTTAGTAGCTTGGATTATTTGTCCTGCCTCAATGAATTGTTCATACATTTCTTCCCTTAGACAAGATACCCTACGCTGGAGAACCCAGAGTCCCTGAGGAAGTGTGCTGATGACTTTCTAACACAGGCAACCATGACAGACGCAGGGCTGCTGTTCCCCCCCTCTCAGATCGCTCTAACGGCTATTCTGAACAGCGCCTCAAGAGCCGGCCTCAACATGGAGAGGTGGGTCATTACTCACGCTCAGGTTAAAACAAGGAACATCACTATAGTTTTGAGTTTTAAAAAGTAGATTTTGAAGTAATATAGTAATAAATAGTATTACATTTCCTTAAACAATCAGAATTTATAGCTTTCTTCACTTTCGTGAAACATGTTTGGTACACATGTTATGTAATATATTTGGTCTATTTCCCTGGATTTGACCTGGCACCAAAGTATTGTGCTATAAACTGTTGCTATGAAAATTAACTGGTTGACATCATTAATTAATTTGTTTGTATAGTAATTAAAGGGAAATGTTCTACAACAATAAAAACAAACTTTACATTTTTCTATTTTCTCTTAATATGTTAATGGGAAACAGTCCCCTTTTGTTGTTTAAAATGCCTAGCTACCTGACTGAATGTTTGGGACTGAAAGGGGACAAAGAGACTCTCTCAAAGATGTATGACTCAATGAGACGTGAGTAAACTGCACCTTCAATTTGACACCACAAGATGGTGATATTGAGCTGTCTTGAGTTTCACTGTAGTATGGCACACAGAACAAGTCTTATCTGTTCATCCAGGGATGAAAACCCTCCTAAAGAAGTATGAACTTCCCAGACCGGACGAGGTGAATGTTTCCAAACAGAAGTTGGAGAGGATTCATGCTGAATTTGCCAGCTCAAGCAAGTAAGGAGAAGAATTGACCTGCTCGTGTTTTTTACAGGATCCATAGAGATTTCCAATAATCTTTTCTTTATCTAGTCCTTATATTAAGACAGAACCAGCGTAGTGTAATTGCACATTTAGTTTCAACATTTAATGTAGTACATTGGTGTGTGTGTGTGTGTACCCGTGTACGCTTTTGTTATCACAGATGCAATTTCTGTCCCCCCCACACCCAAGTAAGCAACTCAAGCTCTCTGTTGTTATACGTAGTAACAGTTTTATTTTAGCCAGGTTGTCGTATCTAAGATGCAAAAGGTTCAAGGTTCAGTATCAGGTAGAAAAATAAAAAGGAACACATCAGCAGTATGAAATACAGAAAGGAAGTACAACAGCACGCCACATTCCTACCCACATCATCCATACCATGTAGCACAGCTGATATTGGTATTGCTGATGAGGACACTTTTAGGCTCATTCGTAATCGTTTATCTGTCGCCAGTTGTCGGTTAACACTTGGTGAGGTTGGTGAGGTCTGTGGTATCTTTGAGTGCAACTACAGTAAACAGTTTGGTAAACTCTCGAGCTATGACAGGCACAGATTCAGACTTTGCAGATGCTTGAATCATCAGGAGGCACACGAGGAGGCCGACCCTCATGACTTTGAAGTTGATAAATCTGTGCATGGCATGACTTCTCGGGATGAATCTCTATGAAAACAGTCGTGCAGAGGTGTACTGAAACACCCCCTGTGATGGCAGGAGAGCAAGAGAGGCTGCAAATGCATGAAAGCTTTCGGTCGCATCCCAAGGCTTAGAGGGAGTTCAGGGGATGTTTGTTAGAGCAGCATATATGTAGGCCCACACACTATAGCAGGATCCATTCAGGGTTAACACATGCACAGGACAGGGTACAGATATCTCCTACAAACTCTTAGACTATCTTTCAGCTCTGTTCAGCTATATCATACACAAACACCTTTTTACTTCTATACAAGCCTAAGTATATAATATCAACAAACAAAGCAGCATGTAAAAATGTAACAAGTGGTTCCAGTGCTGCGTGGTAGTTCATACACAAAGACGGTTGAAGTTGTTAATGGTTTGGAGGAAGAGCTTGGCATAAAATCAGGTGATGTGGGCGAGCGGATGGTGTGTAGAAACGGAGTTAAGGCTTGTGTCATCTTGGAGAGAGGTGCTATGTTTAAATTCCCTGATGACGGCAGAAAACGCTACTTCAATGCTTTGGATTGCCTCTGCCGTAATCCTCGCAAGTTTCGTCCAAGGAAAGGAGTTGCTGATCAGAGTGCCCCATTTGTCTGCTTCCATGTCAATTGCCAACCATAACCAGTCAAACCTCTGAGAGAGTGGCAGGCATACCAGGAGAAAAGACACTTGTGCAGTTGACTGTACCTCAGGTCCATCTTTGTAGAAATCATCTCTTCAAGGTCTTGCGTGACAAGGCCTCTTGTCAAATTTTTAATCAGTTGCACTGTCAGTGTCTGAAGCATTTTGGGAAGGACAGTATTCAGATATGCAGCAAGTGGTTTCCCATGGAGAACAGCCATATTGAGTTTGAACTGCCAGGAATCTAGGCCACATGCTTATAAATACAAACTGACTTTAGTCTTCGGTCGTGCACCTCATGGGGTGAGGCCTCACTTTGGCTGGCTGTGTGGTCTGACTACCGCACTTTGATTCTCAGGTGGAAATCTGTAAAACTCACATTACCTGGATGGCAGCAGCCAGTGACATGATGGTGCACTCTGTCCTGTAAGATAAAGTGGACATGTTTGTGAAAGGCACATGCTTGGAGAATCATTTAATTTTGGTGTGTATTAAAAGGCTTCTGGCAGTAGGGCTGTCAGTCTGTATGTATATATATTCACACATGGTGTGGACTAGTCCAAATGAAGTTGCATGTTGTAACGATTGAAAATGAAGAGACATGAGGAAACTACAACTACTAATGGTGATCATGAAGGTGTAGTGGAAACTAGATGCCACATTCTTTGCCTAAATGAGTGTTGAATATGAACTTGAAGGAAGGGGGTTGGTCACAAACATTAAATGTAAGGAACAGAGTTCACCAACAATTACTGCTTGAAAAGAAGTGAAGAAGTGATTTATAAATATCCACAAAAGCAATTCTGCACTTGCTGTTCTGTTATGTGTTGACTGACTTAGCTGCTCCTAGTAAAATTATTTTTGTATTGCAGCAAACGAAAGAGAGGATATGAAGAGGATGGTCATGTAGCAAAAGAACCACGTTTGACAGAAGAGGTAGGACAATATTCTGCATGACAGGCCAGCATTCAAACTTAGTTAAGCTACATATTTCTTGTAAAATCCACTTTTCTTTTTCATTGCAGGAATGGACTGATGAAGACCTGGTATGAGCATTTTCCACAAAATGGTTTTGGATTTAAACAAGGTTCTAAGTTATTATACTAAATTCTAATGTTGAACCATCAAGGTCTGATGATCAAGCCTTTATAGAAAACAAGATGGTGTCAGACAGTTTGCACAAGTGTACATGTTAACTTTTCTACAATACTTGGGTTTGCCTTTGTTCTGCAGTAAGAATAAAAGGTATTTTTCTACAATTTGTGTCTTAATGTTTCTGTAGATTATAAAAATCTTTACACGTAACCAAGCCACATGATACTGTGTACATACGTTTCTCCACCTTTGTCAGGGGACAATGAACGACTCCATAATCTACTTTACAAAAACAGTTTAATAAGTGCATGCATGTCTGATACAGTCTGTACTATTCAAAAAATTTACTGCTGTAAACACTTTCATTTTACTTGGTTTCTCTGATTATGTGTCTTGTCTGGCATTGAGAAGTTTCAAAAAAGACTTAAACAAATAATCAAAATAGCTGATACAATCGGAGGGAAAAAAAATTCAGCTCATCTCACTTGTATACTCATGATTCCAGCAAGAGAATTTATTCTTAATATAAAAACCATACTTTTCTGAAAGACTTTGTTCCAATCTAGAAAAGAAAGAAAAAAAGAACAAATAGACAAATGCTAGTTTTAGCACTTTGCGGATATTGTCACAACCTTAAAATAAATCCGTTAATTACAGTATAAAAGCATTATCGCTCATAATCCAGTTACAAGAAAAGGGTGACTGAGAAACTAGCTTCTTCATGTCAGCTTCCTCATATTGAGCAGGAGGGGGGGGGTACACTTTGGCAACCTGTGCTATCAAAACACATAGTGGGTACAAAGAAACCTCTTCTGAAATCTTAATATTTGGCCCTTATGGTGAAGGGAATGAAATGTACCCAAGTCAGACTCGTGAACACAGTTTGAGGGAAAAATATGTTTCCTGTGCATACAGCTGTCAGTCACTGGTGCACTGGTTTAATCTGTGTTTTTAAGTACTGCGTCGCTTGTTGTACTGGGCTGATGTTGTTGCATAGCTCTCTTTTGGTAAACGGGACAAGATGTTGGGTGGGGATTGGCGGGACGATCGGAGGAGAACATGATGGAGGACATGATGGTAGTGGGGTTGCCATAGTGATGAGGGTAGAGCATGCTAGGTCTCCTCTGTGCTGCACTCCGGTAGAGGAGACTTGACTGAAAGATGGCAAGATGGGAGGAGAGGAGGAGTGCAGTACTACCTGTTGCTGTTGGACATGGCATACTGAGCCTGCTTCTGCTGTAGGAGCTCTGTGATAGCCAGCAGCTTTTTCAACACATGCTGCAGAGAGGGAACAGGAATTAGATAAATCTTCTGAAACAGGGCAGCATAAATTGCCCTGTGTGCACAGCTGTGATATCATGGAGTCTCTGACCTGCTGTGCTCCCCTCTCGTTGCTCAGCGTACGGAGCTCATCTGAGTGTGTGGCACAGACCTCATGCAGTGCAGCCAGGTCCCGGGACAGGTCTGTCCTAAAGTGCTCTGTGGCTTCAGGGAGGTCGGGGACATTCTACAAACACAGTGGACAATTTTCTAAGCTTGTGAAGTAAAGTTAGCAGTCACGGTCTGCCAAGAAGAATAAGAGACTTCTGGTAATTTGATCAAAAGGCAAAGTTACTCACCCCCAACTCATCCAGAAACATGATCATCCTGTGTTTGTTGTTTTTGATGAAAGGGTTCACACCCTCCATATAGGGTTCCTGTTTGAGGATTAAAAAAAAACATTTGAAGAATGAGTATCATAACTTACAGCAGACATAATACCTATGCAAATTATTCCACTGATGTTGGCCACTGACTGTCAAAACAACATTTCTACTGCATGGTATTGTTTCAAGTACATAATCCATACCTTAGCACCGAACTCAACCAGGTTGGCCAGGTTCTGGACAGACTTAGCCACCAGTGTGAGGGTCCTGCCTGCTGCTGAAGATGGAGCATCTGTGAGAAGAGATGGTAGTACAAATCACACATGGTCACATGGCAAACGGGGACTTTGTGTGCTTGTCGATGGATGCTCACCAGCAATGATGTTGAACAGTCTGGGGTTGAGGATGGCAGGACAGATCAGTCTCAGAAAGACGAAGCCACTGGAAGAAGAATGGACAAGGTAAGTTGGACTGAATAAGAACAAACACTATATACCATGCGGAAATCAAAGTTGTAGTACTAATGGACGGGAAACAGACAAAAGATGTCGACAGCTTTTTAAGTCTCAAAAGAAGTGTGTCCAGCATTGATTATTTGTGTCTGTTTACCTTACAACTCTCGTCCGCATGGTGGTGTTGGTGGGCCATTTCTGCTGCACAGACTTTTGCAGACATCCATAGATGAACCTCAGTGTCCTGGACGGGTCATCACAGAGAGACAATGACTGATTATTTGGAGTTTATTAGACCTTTGGCTCTGTATTTCTGTTTGAATAGCCAGTTTAAGTGATCTACCCACAAAACAGGACAATACCGTGTGTGTGTGTATATGTGTGTGTGTTTGCTCTTACGGTGGCAGGATCTCAGCAGCCATGAAGATCTTCTCCACCAGCTCAGACAGGATGTTGAGGAGATGAGCCAGGTTCAGGTTCACATCCTCATTCTTTTCCAGTTTGGAAGGGTTCAGCTTAAAGAGATAGAGACGGGGAAAAAAGATGAATTAAAATGAATTAATTCAAATCCACGATGAACAATTGTGAACCATGAGATAAGAAACATTTAATCTTATTCTACAATAACAGCAACCTGCATCACATGTTGCAAGTAATGTGGATATATTGTGTGTTGGGTAGATATGGATGTCACCAGTGCATTTGTGATATTTCTTATCTTGCGGCACGAGAGAAGTTAAAACAAAACACAATAGCTTATACACTGTCTAGACATTAGCGTGCATGAAGTCTAAGAACTTCAGAGTGTTTTGGAATAGTCATTGTAACCAAGACTGACACAGCAGCCTTGAGACCTCAGCCATGTTGATGCTGTATCACTGTTTCTTTGCATCTACATGGCAGGCTTGCATAGTACCTGCACTGATATGATGATCATGTACTTAACCTTGTACCACAGATAAGTGCAGGGGAAACTAGCTTAGAGACATGTATTGCTTTGTGTAACAGAGAAAAGGCGTTTGTAGGTCTTTACCTCGCAGGACTGTTTGCTCTCCATGATCTTGAGGATGGTGTCTTTGAGAGCGTGGTGAACAAAGGGTGTGGCTGTGGCCTTCATGTACTGCTCCATCAGTGTGCTGGCCAGTGTGGTCGCTCTGAACAATGTCGTGGCCTCATCTGGTAATTGTGCACAAGCAGAGGAGGTTATGTCAGTCTATGGGCACATGGCTGTACATATTTCTGAGCTGAAGCAACTCAACGAACAAACCAAAACAATAAGCTGAACCCTGTAAAACACTGCAAACTGAGTTGCTGCTATGCCGAAGGATTGAAGGTTTTAGCAGCATTCACATTACAAGGAGTCAATATTAATATATTGTGGGTTCCTGAGGTAAAAGGTATGCCAATCCATTAATTCAGCAGTGCTTTCTGTTTGTTTTTACAGTTTTTTGTTTGCTTTCTTACCCTCCATGTTGATCTCTCTGTCATTGAGTGTCCTGAGTAGAGGGGCTTCAGCCTTCTCGTGTCTGAAGATCCGCAGAAGGAGGCTTGCCAATAAGGTACGATCCTGACCACACACATGGGCCAGAGCGTAGATGACATGGAACTCTTTCTGCAAGATCATCTGCAGAGGACACACAACAAATTATATCATTGTCATTCTCAGTGAATAGCTGAGCAGCAGACAGTTAATGGACATTTCAATCAAAACCACTTTTCGGTGGAACAGACCTCTTTGAACTCGCTGTACTCCTCTTCAGGCATGATTTTCTCCATGGAGTAGCGGGCACGTACGCGTAAGGAGCCCGGCTCAATGCCCTTCAGAGGCACATGGGAGCTGAGAGGGAACCACTCATCAATCATCTGGCCCTTCTGCAGACGATTCAACTGGCAACGCATGAACACTGAGAGGGAGAGATTGAGGCGTGGAGCAAGACAGAAAGAAGAGGTGGGAGAGATGCAAGTTGTGAAACGAAGCGAAAAGAGATAAGGTGAATGCGAAGACTTAAGAGATTGCATTTGTTTTAAAATGTACATATGTACTTACAGATGTCACTTTCTTTGCTCTTTTTTGTTTTGTTGCTCAGGCTGATTTCAAATCTGTTGATTTCACTTGACAAGTCACTGAAACGACATAAATACATTTTGTAATTCTGTAAACAAGTAAAGAAAATGTCATTAATTCTAAGCAAGATGGGTTGCTGGGAATATGAGGAGGAGAAAACAGAGAGGAAGAAAGAACAGAAGAATCCAAGGGAGGAAAATACGCTTTCAGATATGTGACAGACTCACTCAAAGATGAACTCCTCAGTAAAGACGGGGTTCTGTCCCTCTCTAGGGTGCGTCTTAGCCACCTGGACGCTGTTCAGGTAGATGTTACAGTAGGGGTTGGTGAAATACTTCACCGGCAGCTTGTGGGCCTCCTCCACATACAGCACCAGGCTGCTCACCTGAGAGAAAACAAAAGGATTTAGCACACAAAACATGCATATATTTACAGAAGAAATGCTAATAGTTACTCATTTGTTAAATAAGCCATCTATAGACGACAAACTATTACAAGCCTTATTAATTGCCTTTAAAAGTAAAACCAAATTTATTTAAAAGGGATCGCCAGGCATGAAGCCTTTCAAACAAAAATTTGAGTCGAGCTAAGCATGGGAATGGTGTAATTATGTCAACAAGATTGACTTGTCTTACAATTGCAGTACAATGAACTTGCTCAATGTGTGTCAAATCAGCCAGGATAAAAGGTCACTTAGTCTTTTTGTGTGTGTGTGTGTGTGTGTGTGTGTGTGTGTGTGTGTGTGTGTATTTTTAATTAATGCATTTTACTGTCTCAGATAATGAACATGGGACCTCTAAAACAATCAAAAGTTGCAATTACTCATTGCTGGTGGTCTTACACATGAGTGATAAATACCTTTTACCGGCTTGTTGGATTTGATCACCTACTGCTTTACATGAACACACACTGGCTGATTGTATATTATACCTGTCTAAGCCTCTTGTTGGAGGTCGGCTGAGTGGTTTTCCTTAAGTTACTGCAGAAAGTTTGAAGGCATTTCATCCAATCCTGCAAAAACAGAACAACCGTCAGAACATTTATAAAACACACCTGTCATGGGCTCTGTCTCTGTCAAATCTTGCAACACTAAACTTTTCAAACTGTTTGTACTTAATTTGTTTCATGACTGGCTCTTTGTCACATACAGAGGTCCTGATTACCTCTGTCCATAACTACCCAGCAGTCCTCTGTATCTGATAAAGAACCAGTTTGGGCTGTCAAAGTATTTTCTCTTTAGAAATAACAGGAGAAGTTCACAGCGTTGCAAGTCATTTTCGAGACATAGCACACAGTTATGGTATTTCGAACTCAGCACAAAATAGATGTGCATGTGCTTCTGCCCTGTTTGATGATACATTTATTAGTGACAGGGCTGACCCTCTTATTACCTGTGCATGCTCTGGAACCTCCCCTGCAAAGTAGAATATGTACTGTTCCTCACTAAAGTGCTGGACAACAATCTGGAAACAGTTTGGCCTGAAAAAGTAAAATAGAGGAGAATATTTAAAAATGACATTTTACTCTACCATACATCATTTAAAATACATTTCTTTCATGTGGTGTCTGGGCAACTGATCATTCAGAGCTGAGTGACAGCACTTCCTGCCAACTCTACTAAATTAGACCAAGAACAATAATTTCACATCTCACCTGCCAAACAGACTGTCATGCACACCATACACGGAGCACACACTTAGGTCGATCAACCCTTTGGGTTTGGTGGCTCTCTTCTCACTCTCAAAGTAGATGAGCTGGGCGTCGTTCCCCTCCAGGATGAAGTAAAGGTTCTTCCATCGTTTGCCCTTGCCTGAAGGTGAGAGGAACCAAAGATAAGTTTATTATAATGGTAGATCCTGACTGACCTGACCACAAGACAAGACTGAGATTATATTAGTCATGATATTATTGAAAGTCTTTATTAAAAATGCTATACAAGACAGCTGTTACATATACCTTTGTTGAACAGGAGGTAGCCTTTCTTGACAATGTTTTTGTAGAAAGCGTCTTTTGTTTTCCGTCTGATAGTGTTATAAATTTCTCTCCCATCCACTGTGTCAGGAAGAACTTGTTCCTGGTGCTACAGTAAATACAAAACCAAATCAAGCCATCACACAACCACAAAGGAAAAATTAATTCTGTTCAAAGGGCCAGCTTACATTACAATACTTTTAAAAAGTGCTGTATCTGTTGCCCCAGAGAAATGTTGCAGATTTTGATGAAAATGCCTGATGTGATATATTTTCTTCAATATTTTACAGTTTAGTGACATTGGCATTTGCTCCAGTTTTTTCTCTTTGTCCAAACTGGTAAGTGTTGGCATCAATATTTGTTTACTTTGCACAGCAGTAACAGTATGAGCAATGTGAGCATTTAAGTTTTAGCAAACCCCTTAAATTGTCAAATGACATCCAATTAAGTCAAAAATACAACCTCAAACAGGCTCAATAATGCTAGTACACATTTGTACCTACCTGCACTGAAACTGGCTCTTTCAGGTTGTAGCCCTCGACAATCTGCTCTTTCTTGTAATGGTCGATGATGTCATCAACACTGCCAGTGAGAGAGTGAGAGCAAACAAGATGCAGCACATCAGTAACTGCAAGTCTAAACACACAATACAGGACAGCTACAACTTCAAAAATGCTACAATTAGCATATATTTGTTCTTAATATTATTCTGATGTAACAACCACTGAAGACAGGCACATTGCCAGACATACCTGTTATAGTACCTCCCCCCCATCATGTACTGATTGTTGGGGGTGGGGGAGATCTTAAACCTTTGGATGTTTTCATTGGTACGAAAAAAGAGGGAGTAGTCCCCAGGTGTGTTGTCTGATGGTCGGACTAGAAAACTGCACACCTGGCCAACTACGAAATGAGAGGGCGCAAAAGAATCCGAGCGAGGGAGAAAGAGAAAAGGCATTAGTGCATGCTCAGCAGTATATTTTGATAAATGGACTTTGATGTTCACAAATTATTTCTGACAAAAAGAATGCATGATAATGTCAGAAGTGATGAATATCGTTTGCTTAATGAAAGGTAAAGAGGAATGGTACCTGTCATTAGCAGGTTGTAGGCCTCTTGCTTAGTGATCTTTCCGTGATACCAGCTGTTCAGGAGATCGAAGAAGAGCGACAGAGGAAAGAGGTGCAGACAATAAAATTAGCTCAATCAACAAAATGCAGATGTTCAGTACAATCTACTGCAGCAGCATCATCACTCAACACAGAAATAATTAATTACTGACACATATGTTGGGGACATTTATCTGAGTAAAACAACTTTCTGCAAAATTAATGAATAGGATCTACAAACATATAAAACGTTCCCTTTTATGTTCTATGTATTCTTCAAAGGCACTAAAAGAAAGAAAAACTTAAATGTGACCATCATTTAACTTCTGTCCTCTCACAGGGGCCCATAGGCATTTGGCATGCTCAATGTGTTTTTTTAGCTAGTCACTAACTCAATCAAACTTAAAGACTTGTCAATGCTGAAGGATACAATAATGAGGAGACAATAATGACTCATACTGTATGCAATGTGCTGTCATGTTATTCTGTTTGTTGAAGCAAATATAAAAACAGAATTTATGTCTTAAGGACATAGGGTGGATATGATCCTGTAATCATATGTTGTCTAAAAGTATAAAGGAAACCACCACTTTCACAAAATTGAGTAATAAGTCACTGTATCACAGAGAATCGTAACTAATGAGAAAAGTATGCATTTGTCAACTTTTACATCCTGCTTTGAAATGTTCCCATTGATGTGATATTGGACACTGAGAAAAGTGAGTTCAGTGTAATACAACTTACGCTTTTCCCTCATGTGGATCCTCCTCCCGCCCCTGGAAAAACCAGAAACAGAAATCTGTCAAGACACCAACTCTAATAGGCCAATGACTGCAGTCTTTGTGACGTCTATGGACTGTTATGTTGTATATTCAGATATTATATCATAACCCTGGGTGCTATGCTGACACCACTTTGGTATGATATATTGTAGTTACCTACATTGGTTTCTTTTGATTCACAGTACACTGAGTTTACTGTGCAGATGCCACTATTTATTTTGTCTTTATTACATCATTTTCCTTAATATTTTGATACACATCTATGTGCTGTACTCACCACCTCCTCCACCAGATCCTCCACAATGAGGCCCTGCTCCTCTGTGCGAACATTGGTCACCCACATCCAGCCATCATCCAGTTCATTGTGAACAATAAACATGTCCCCTTTCAGGAAGCTGAAGATACAGTGAGTCAAAATGAACATTAAAAGAAAGGGATAACATTAATACATTGTGCTGATTGTAAAATGAGAAATGTGTAAAACACACTGTAAACTATACATAGATTGTTATAATATCACGCTATCTCTGTCACACTGTTGCTCCGTCAAGGCATTGTCATCTTGATGATGTGAAGGAAATTTGAGAACAGCAGATCTATAACTTAAATTGTCCAGCTGAAGAAACTCAAGTGTCCGCCTATATGTTTAGTGTTGATTGTAATATCAAAGAATTACCAGCAGGTGTCTCCTCTGACTCATAACATTTGATGTGAATGTTGCATGTCTATCTACTGAGTTAAGCCTGTGGCTCACTGGCAGACTCAAGGTTGAGGTTGACTTAAGACAGATGTTTATCAGATTTAGGAAATTAGGGATAGCTGGGATCATCAGTAAGTGCGCCTACTGCAGCTTAATAAGAGGGGTAAGACTGTTTTTCATTAACAAGTCAGATGATGTGCTTTCCAGGCTGCCAAAAGGGGAAGAGCAGGCCTGTGACAAGCCAAAAAAAATCAAAGGGAAAATAGGCTGCTCTTTGGGAACAATACAGTCAAATGCTAGATTTTTAAGTCGAGGAAATCATCAGAGCTCGTCTCAAAGATTATCGATCTTACTGATGAGGGTACTTTTAAAAAAAAAAAAAAAAAAAAAAAGGACTGGCTAGATATGAAAATGTTATACTATGAGTATAAGACGAGAAAGGTCTTTTTGTACAGACATAGACAGCTGCTTACCTGATCTCATCAGTATCTGGCACTTTGGTGTATGGAAGTATGGCCCTGACTCTCCTCCTGTCTTCTACAGGCTGTGGAAACATGCACACAAAGAATAAAAACTCTCATTCTCAGCCTTGACCTTCCAAAACCACATCCATGTTAAAGCCCCAATTATTCCACAATATCAAGTATTCTACTACAACTCCCTCTGGGAGGTATCACACTCGACTGAGAAGGTAATTAGCATTAGCTTTGCCTTAAACAGTTCTGAATACTGCCTGAAGGCAAAAGAAAAAGGGAAAAAGGAAAACGTGAAAAATACTCCCTTGTACACTGAGCAGAGTGTCTGAATAAAGGAATCAAGGTTGACTTCAAGTTAACATTTTATCGAACATTTATTTTAAGTATTTTTACTGGACAACATTTCAGGAGATAAGGTTTGATTTTGCATACCTTATTGTTGATTGTCACAGTTTTTGCATGCATTTGGCATATTTAAAAAGGCTTTAATTCAGTCATGCTAGATTTCTGGGCAAAGTTCTTTCCTATTGAATTTCAAACAGCATAAGAGACACCTAATTCACTTAGGGTGATCTAGTACTGAAAACAAGAAGTTTCAGCTTAAACCTGACACCCTTAACCTACTGGGAGTATCTCATAATATAAATAAATAAGGTGTATTTCACAATATTTATTTTGAAACAATATGGGGGGGGGCAAATATCAAGTAATGTAATGTCACATAAGCAATGGAATGAGTTAAGAATAATGTAAAAATGTAGGGGGAATGCTTCAAAATATTAAATATGCTGGAATTGATCTAAAACATAGTATTTGGGAATTTACTGTGTACTCCCAGGCATAGAGTCAATCTCACCTCTGGGGGCGCCACTGGCGATAGCAGTTTCTCTCCTTTTAGCAGGCATGACACATAGCTGTAGTAACCAATCAGGTCTGATAGAGAAGAGAACCGCCGCCCACCAATGTAATAGTCCCCACACATGGCGATTATCCTGAGAGAAACCACAACGATGGTAAAAGGCAGCACAGTTATTTTTAAATACAGGTTAATCACTGTCCAACTTTTATTCATTTGACAGTAAAATTATCTAGACTGCTGTTTTTTCAGTGCTATGTTTCACCTGCAGTGTAAACATAGCTCATATAAAGCAAAAGAAGACTAAACATCTTCACCACAACCTTGAACGTCAGAAAATAGTAAATATCTATCTAAAGAGGATTTCAGACAGCGAGAGAAAGAGAGATAGAGGCTGCGCTGTTGAATCCAACTATCATGGCCATATTTATAATTTGTGACTGAGATAAAAGCCTGAAAATCACTACAGTGAATGATTACAATGGCATGCTAAACATACTGCTCTGAACCATATCCCATTGCAGAACCACTAATCCTGATTCTCTGCTCATCAGTTGAGTGGATCTCTGATTGAGGATTTATAATAAACGCACTTGTGCCATTACTCATTTGCTGCATGCAAAATCTAAGGACATCAACCCTTTGAAGTGTAGGTGTCACGCAATTAACCTTATGTTCATAATACCCTTACAGAAAGGCTCCTTCCTTGCAGCATCAGTGACATCATGGGTCCATGTTAAACCAATGTGAGTGAAGGAGATGATGTCATTGTTACTTAATCAGAAATATAGGTTTTTTTCTGGAGAAAAACCTTTTGCTTTCTAAAAGGTGTAAAATAAGAACTAGCAGGTCAAAGAAGAGCAGTACATTAGTTGCAGGAAATACCAGAAAATGCACTGACTCTAGTTTACTTACAGGTGCATCAAAAACAAAACAAGCTCAAGAAAGACAAAAACCTAAATCTCGTGTGCAATGAGGGGCAGTGTGCTTGAGAAAAGAGGTGGGAGTGCAGGACCAAAATCGGCACAATGGCCTGGACAGATACGCACTGATAAACAGACTTTCATCACACAGCCACCTTATATCTTTAAGCACTTACAGTTAGTATTAAATACACACCAGGGAATGCTGAAACCTGAGTTCTACCTGTAAATGCAAAATGTTATTCTCAGTAGCCTGCTTGTTGATCTCGTACCAATGAATACTTCCACTTTATCACATCCTGTCTTCAAGTAAGCCACTCTAAAAGAGCATGTATTCTTTTTTAAGTAGAGGATGTCACATTGTTTGAACTTGATCTGAAAGAGCATACCGTAACCTTTTATGTGTGAGTTGCAGGGTTAATATATCCTCATACTGAGGGGGAGGACAGATTGTAATGCCTAATCTGTCTTGTTTTATTGACTGTAAGGTTGTAAAATACCCCCAAAGTAGTGGGTTTCAGTAGACATCTAAGCGTGCAAGTTGATATGCATTATAAAAACATTTTTCTCAAACTTTGTACTGTCTGTTTGAATGACTATGACACAAATAGGCTGAAGTCCGCAAGGGCATGACAGGCCACCGGAAACCCCTTTTCAAGACTAAACATTCTCACTTCAGTATCGGCTCATCTATGAGGTTGATCTTTCACTGCAGTGTCTCTGACTTTCTGCCCTTTTGGTTAGTAGATAATGAATAACTTCTGTAATTCCCCTATCCTTATCTTTCACTCTACTTGAGTGTGGCATGCTGCCTGCTTATTGTGAGATGCCATATTATCTTCAATTTCACCTACTAACAGGACTCTATAGACAACAGAGGCGCAACAATTCATGCCACACCAAACAATTCTAACTATTCCACCCACAAAGCTCTCTCAGTTGTAGGGTGTTAGAAATACCATGCTAGACAGGTCAGATATATCATACAACTCTGAAAATAGCTACTTTCAAACATGCTACACACAGAGAACATACAGTATACAAATATTTAAAGGATATATTTGAAGGCATTTAAGTGGGCTCTTGCTGCAGATTCAGAATGGGCCTATCACTGAGATTAAGTTATTTCTGCTTGTTGCATGTTCTCCGCCATACCTGAAATGGTTGACCACATTGGTCATACTGAGGAAAGACAGGACAAAGGAACCGGGCCGGCGGTCACTCTCCCTGATGAGGTAGCTGCCAGGGGTCCGGGCCTGGCGCAGCCGCTCCTCAGCAATGGTTCGGTCTAGCTTGCCATGGTACCACCTGAGACAGATAGACAGACAAGGAAGAAATAATTAGGACAGAGAGACAGATGGATGGTGCGTTAGGCCACTATATATGCACACAAATGGCATCTTAATGTATAACCATGATATATTTTTGTGGCAAGTCAAACTATATTGAGATGTAATTGACAGGAACTAAAGTAATTAGCCTGTTAAGCAGTGAGGTATACATTTCTGTTGAGCAGTATATGCATCATAAATTAAACTGCTTGATTGATTTAATGTATGTGCAAAATGGCTTAACACTTTGAAGACAGTGCCTCCGTTATCAAACATCTTTCTAATGATAGAGTTCGTCACAGTCAAGTTTTAGAAAATAACAAAAAAGTAAACGATAGCAATCACAAATCATAATATTACAGTAGTGCAAAACTTGAATTATAGACACACATCAAACAAGCACCTCCGTCAGGTTACCTGACATCACGTGTTCTATTTAACACATAAGACCGTAGCGCTTCTTTTCATTTTCAGATCAGTTCTGGAAATAAGTAAACTAATAAGTAAATTATCAATCAAAAAATGATTGATAGACTAATTAATAATGAAAACAATATTAGATATGAAGCTTTAACACATTTTGCTACCTACTTTCGTGAGAGAACAACCAAGACAGAATGAGCAGCTCATGTTTTCTAAAACAAATGGAAAGGGGTCAGCGCATAAAAACTTAAATCCAAAAGCTTTTCCTTTTTTGTTTCCAGCACACCATTAAAGTCTTGCTGCTTTCTGAATTAAACAGAAGCCTTAGGAACAACACTGGTTAAAATTTCAGCAGGTGAGGCGGCTGAACTTGACTGGGCCTCGCCAGCTGGGGTAAAATAACATGCTTTTCCAAATTTAGGCCACTGGTGCCTCTCAGAACGGAGGGCAGTAACTGGAAAAAAAATCCAGCGGTGAGAAGATGAACGAGGTGCTGCAGTAGCTCTTTTCACAGGAGACCTAAAGGGCTCCCATCTGGTTTAGGAGAGTAGAGGTCTCTACTTGATGAAGTCTGCTATCATGGAGTAAGCTGGAGATGGCTGGCTGAAGAGGAGGGGGAGAGTTAAGTGTTCGTGAGGGGGCTTTGGGGGATTTGGGTGATAAGAGAATTGAAGAGGGCGATTGAGAGCAGTTGGAGAGTAGGGCCAAGCAGCCCTTGAGGGGCTAGGGAAGCTGGGGGGAAAATAACACTGGAGGGGAATGGAACAGTGAAGAGGGAAAGATATATGACCATGAAAGAAGAATGGCAGAAAGCAGAGCTGGGCACACCATCCTACAAGCCAACCTAGCTAGCTACCAATTATCACAGCAAAGTATGATTTAAGCAGTTTATGCCCTGACCAACACATACACACACCACCCATTATACACTGCATATAATGACATTAAAAGCTAAATAAAAGACATTTGGGATACAAACCGTTACTGCAACTAATCCTGAACCAGGCCATGAAAGACCCTAGGTTTCAGAACCAAATTACTTGAACCACAATGTCTACAAAAACATTCTATGGTCAAAACTAGCCACAATGAAACACAAAACACAATGTGAGGGCCAGTTACTGTTTCCATTGCTTTAAGCCATTCTAAACAACTAAACAGAGGGAGCAGCCAATGTCAGGCAAGCAACTGGGAGACTGGCAAGGCGCAAGACTGCATGGATCATGATGGACAGGAAGATGCTGGTTCATAACAAGGGCCTCTCCTCTCTGTCCTGGTTTTCTGTCTGCTCTGTTTACCATCTCCAAAACCCACATCTGATGTCCTAGCATCAATTCAAGACATTTTTAGAGTGTGTGGTATATTTGACAGGCACACCCATCACCATTGAATATTCAAAAGAAAAAACTGTGGCAGACATGAATCTAAGTAGCTATCCATACACACCTGTACACATGGGGGCCTATTTTCATTGCAGTGCAGTGTTTCCCCAACACATGTAGGGGAAACACTGCAGTTTATAAGCAAATGCGCAAACTACAAATTCCAGGTGTTTTTGATTACATTCCTTTTGCGTCACCTTGGGCCCTTGGTATCACACAAGTTACACTAGACATCTTGTTATGGCTATAATTCTTGATAACATATTTATATTTTGTAGAGATTTTTCAATTCAAATTTGAAAAATGAAACCATTTATCCAGGATTGCTTGTCTACATTAGGCAGCCCAATTAAACCATCAGGAATGGTGGGTCCTAGCCTCACTGCAGTACAATTGTGGCTCAGTCTACTGTTTTGACTATAATATATTTGAAACTTGCCATGCACATTTATAGGGGGAGGCTATGCTAATGCAGCAAAATGTTGATTTAAACTCAAACTCCCTGAGGCTGTGCAATGTGCTGCCAGACAGCCTGCTGCTGTTGCTGTGGGTTAGACTGTGGTACACATGTCCAAGAACTGCATCAGCTAGCCTATTCTGGGCTGTTAAGAGTTGTAGGAGAAAGAATAAAAATAGTAACATATGTTGTTCGCTATAAAACAGAAAAAACTATCCACCACACAGTCAGTCCAAGTATAAGCAAGTCACACCAAGTGTAACATAACATATGTGTGTTAACTTTTGTACAATAAGGTTTAAAGTGCAAGACTAGAGGGAAATTTAGTTTAGAAGACATATATCGTTCACATTGTTTTTGCAACAACTCTGTCACTTTAGTACTTCTGCATTTTCATTTTTGGATTCTGACTCTGTAAGCTGTTAGTACTTCTCTTCCCACCCACCTAACCCTTTATGTCTAAAAAAATAACTAAATGTTAACTATTTTTACACATTATGTAATGTCTTTACGGTTAAGAAATTGAGAAATCACTTCTTACCTATAACCAGTATCAAGTTACTTAGCAAGCCTAAACTCATGGGTCACTACAAAAAGATAATCTTTTCTCCATCAAAAAATAAGTTGAAAGTGGTGGTGACATTAACAAAAATTATTCATAGTCTTGTGCCTGACCTGATTACCACCCCACAATTATACTACTGACTTAATGTTGAAGGTAGGGGAAACGTTAAATTGAAATAAAAATATAATATATAAATATATATTCTAAATAGGCGTTAATGGTATTGGTGGCCTTATAATCAGCTCCTAGAAATGTCATCATAACTGTTTTGCTCAACTGCTGCTTCTTCAGTTTAACATTTGCATCTTTAAAATGCTTGGTTCATAAATGTTTCAACACCGACCTAAAGTTCTGAAATATGGAATACTGATCTTCTCTGACTTTTGATAGAATGGGGACTTGTTGACCACTGTACACTGTTGAACAATTCAGGGACTCTTACATTTGGATTGAGTTTTCCACCATAGAAATTCCAAGCATATTATTTCAATACAAAACAGCGCTTTGTTTTAGTGCAGGATGCAGGGGAGCTTCATGTTTGTGGAGCCCAGCAACAGGTGAGTTTTCAAATTAACTGTTAAATGGCAGAGATAATATATTTGTTTGTCACCTACCATATTTCACTGTTATAGCGCTGGTTCTGGAAAGACATGTAACACTATACAGCTTGTTAACATTGCTTAATTACTGAATCCCACTCTATGCCTCAAGTACACAGATAGTGAAATGCAGACCTTGTTATGCCATTCAATGCGGTGTTGAATCAAGCAGGTGCATAAAATGCATAAACCAGTCTTGTTTCTCTGGTGTATTTTAATCCAGTAATTATCATGCATTTGTTGTACAGTGCCTTGAGATTATTAGCATTATTTATGTGGCCTTGTTGATTTAGTTGACTGTATATCTAACACAGACACCCCTAACATCCTGGTGTCTGCACATTTAGGAGAGAATCGGAATAAAATGTGGTGTTTTTAACAGGTGTTTTATATTTTGCACTGTATATCAAACCTATCTATAGATTTGGAAAAGGGCATTTAGAGTTTCCTTATGTATGAGCTATAGTATTCAATTCTTAAATTACACTGTCCATGGTGACATGGGATGTGAGTGGGTAAATCAGGCAGGAAGGTGATAAACAGACTATGAGCATAAGCCATGACAGCGGTGATAGGATACAGTGCTACCATCAGCTTGAGGAATGCCCCGTCATGTCAGTACATGATCAGCGAGCAGCACAGTGACGTCCTGGTTCTCTCCTCTACCGACGCTCAACTCAGGATCAGGCATTTATCTCTCTGCATACGGTTCCCTCACAGTCAACCACAACAGGCTAACTAATGCAAATTGATAGAGTATGCACAGATCTTAATTCATGGTATTGTGTCAATACAGATGCGTGGCAAATGACGGTGCTTTCTACACTAACCAAGTCACCTGTTAATAACACCACACCAAAATGTGTTTCAAACTGCTATGGTAACTGGGTCACCCACAGTGGCATCCTTCACCACATCCTGAACCTCACTTGTATGCAAGTTACTAGGTTACGTTTTATGCATAGTTCAGCTAATTGTGTCATGCGGTCAAGAACAATATTACTGCACGCTGCTGAAGCTTAGGCAAGATGCCAAAATATAGGGCTTAGGATCCAGCAAGCATAGCAGCGTGATTTATTGTGTACACAATCCCTCTAGCTATATTTTTAGGCTGAATGCCTTAAAAATATTGCATCACAAGAGCCCTGACAGGACAGGAGTGACACACTGTTTGTAGATTATGCCTGTAGTGTGGGCCACATAAACCCTCACTGTGGTTTTCTCATAGTTCATAGCTTATGATTTGAAAAGAACAACCTGTGGCACCAGGAAGCACACAGAGTGAACAATGTAGTTTTCTTCTGGGCTGAGAGATATTTAAGTTACAGAATCGATCTACAATTTCCCCAAAGAAACTACACAAAGATTACCAAATTTGTCAATGCAAATATTTTGCAGAATACAATATGATAAGCTGTTTCCTGAGACAGAGAGAAGTTCTCACAAATTAATGAAGTTTATTGAATATTTAGATATCTTTTTAATTCTATAATTCTTTAATGAAGTTTTATTTTGTAAGTCAAATGTAACGGGCGGTGGTTCAGTGGTTAGCACTGTCACCTCACAACAAGAGGGTTCTCGGTTCGTGGGGCCTTTCTGTTTGGAGTTTGCATGTTCTCCCCGTGTTCGCGTGGGTTCTCTCCAGGTACTCCGCTTTCCTCCCACCATGCAAAGACATGCAGGTTAGGTTAATTGATTACTCTAAATTGCCCATAGGTGTGAGTGTGAATGTTTGTTTGTTTGTCTCTATGTGTCAGCCCTGTGAGGATAAGCGGTATAGATAATGGATGGATGGAAGTCAAATGAAACACAACTAGCCTGATTTGTGCTGTAACTGCAGTGACTGCAGAAAAGAAAATATGTGAGTGCATATCATACATACATAATTAATGTTTTAATTGGGCAACAGCTGTTGCATACAGACATTTTACACAGCAATATAAATGTGGCAATATAAATTCTCTAACCTAAACAGCATATGCTGCTTGCATTGTTTGGGTCATTAATGTGCACTCAACTCATGATTAGGGTCTATAGACAGGACTTGAAGACCGCAATACCAGCATAAGCATGTTGCATACTACCCATAGGATGAATCAGGCAATGACTTATAAATAGGTTAAGAAAATTACTGACAATAACATTGATCAGAGTAAAATAACCCCAGTCTATATCCTGTGGGAAAAATAAAGTATATTTAAATTCTCCGGGGCACAGTGTGTCATCCCAAGGTGGAATTATTGCTAAAATAGTACAGACGTTGAAGCAATGACAAGCTACGGTTTGAAAAGGACACCAAGTCTTCGGAAAAATGTTGTGTTCAAAATGAGGACACTGCATACTCTACTGACCAAAATCATTCAAGCATAACTATTTTTAAAAAGTAATGATACCCAGAGTATGTTGGGTAGGACTTAACCATTTATTAAGCCTCGGTTAATGGATTGCTGAAGCAGTTGTACATTATGCATTCTTTAAAATACTATAATATGCCGATATTAAATTTTTAAGTTTTAATGAGGATTTTAAGATTCTACTATTTGTGTTCATCCACTTTATGTACAGCTTTGTTGTTACCACATGCTAGAAAAATTTGACAAACTGTTTCTTTTCTCTTCTCTGGTTGCTAGGGGCAATAAGAGTAACAGGACAGACACAGATTGGTGTGCCTTGAGTGAGTTAGACCTCGTCTCTCTGTCAGTCTGTCTGTCTCTCATTAACCTCTTTTGTGGGCTCTTTCTCTCCAGCTTCTGTCTCTCTTCTTCATCTTCCTCTGTCTTGATGGATGCAGCTGTACTCAAACATCTCCACAGAGGTACTGTCAGCCCTCATCACTATCAAATAAGTAATGAAACATTGAATCAAATGTACATTAGCAATGCACCTCAGTGGAGCTGCCGACTTTCTATAGGGGGTACCGAGTACAACATGTTTCTACGCACAAACTTAATGCCCAGTTAACTCCCCATTAACGTTCTTAAATATAGTCACTATGCTCCATTAGGTTGTCTTGACATCACATATTATCATGTAGTAACACATGTAATATGACCTTTCCTTACTTTCATGTGTCAGGTCGTTGAACTATGTGACAAAATAGGTACATTATACCATCATCTCGAAAGTGTTTGACTATCACTTTTCCAAGCAAAAAGTACACAAAGGACAAGAACACAAAAAGATCTATAGTATATTTCCTGTGTTAGTCTAACTGAAAAGTCAGAAGAGCACAGTTGGCTGAAAGATCTCACATAGAAGCATAATATTAAATGAATTAACTGCACTCACATCATTTTCCTTTTTAACAAACAATATTTTTAACAACTACAATAAAACTGGAATCCTAAAATAAAACATTGTTGATAAGCAGGAGTTGTCAGCCGTTTCTACCAGCCCATTGTTAGGGAGGCATGGCTAGAGTTGCGCGGTGATTTGATGCCCCACTTACACCGAGTTCGCCCTCTGCTGCATCTCCCTCCTGTGTCCCGTAGTCTCACAAGGTGCACCCACTCCACTGATACTGCTGCTGGACAGGCAAAAGCTGTGAGCTCCAACGTGGAAAGCAGAGCAAAGGCAGCTCTAAATCCAAACAAGGCATAACGATGTGACCCTGCTGCCGCCCTGATACAGTCATCTTCCGTTGCTAGGGTCAATGAGCAACATCCATGGAAATGAGATGAACAGCATGACACAGAGATGCATTTAACTAATTTGAGTAAAATTGGAGGATCATATCTGGTTCCATTATCCTTTAGACATTGTTCTGAAGAAGTTGATCTTTCAGAGACTGAGGCACACTGAAGCCCTGTAGTCTTTGCTCCCACTTCATCCTGTTCTGACTTTCCCTTTCTCTCTCATAAAGCCACGCATCATGAGCACGCTGCCTATTGGTTTTTGAAGCAGTGGGGCAGCAGGGGTAGGGAGAGGCATCTCTGCACACACATGGATGACTGTATTAATACACATTTATGTGCTGCCCATGAACACTCGAATACACAGACATGCATCAGTGGAAACAAACAACACAACCTTGTGACCTGCACTGGCATTAGAGAGTACTTTATATACATCTGGCTCCCACCATGCTTAAAGATTAAAACACATGATGACGTGAACCTTGCTCACCCTTACAATTTCTGACTGGTTTCATCCGCACACCAAGCATTCTTTTAGTAAATGAACAAACGCCAGAGCTTTTAATGTAAAACCTGTATGGGTTTATGCACTAACCAACCAGCCAAATAACTACTATGTACATTGTGATCTCTTAACCATTTACTTATATTTGTTAGCTCAAGTTTCCACAATGGAAAGATAAAAAGGCCTGACAGCATCTGTGAATTAGTTTTGTTTTCGTTTGTACATGATGGACTGCCACAGCTTCTTACCTCAGAGGGCAGGAGAGTGACAGCACACAGGGACAGACTTCAACTGTACAGATGGAGCCATGGGAAAGGACTATCCATGCATCATCAGCCTTGCTCAGCCTGAATGCTAACCAACTATCATCATTTCAATGCCCAGCAAGACACACAGGGACCAAAGCCATCTCGCTTTTCCTGCTGTGAATCAGCCTCCCTGAAATAACATCATTACATCAGTGATGGTAGGCTTCACTGTCATCTACCCATACAATGCTCCTCCTGTGCTTTTGATTTCTACAAGCAGGGGCATACAGTTGAGAACATTCTCTTCCTGTAAAATCTTAACCAGAATTTCTTGTCCAACTGAATGTGGAGTAATTTATACAAACATCCACGGGACAGACAGTGCATCTCAATAAAATGGAAATGTGCAACAGTAGCTTTCAGTTATATAGCTGCTCTTTTGTACAAGTAACAATGCAATGACAACACTTAAAAACAACACCTTTATTATAAGTGTTGTGCAGAAAGTCATGCCTGTAGCACTAGTGCTTAAGCCTAACCTGGCACTGCAACACTGTCTATGCAAAGTACCCAACTTATTATTCAGCACACCTAACTAATATGAAAAGTCATTCAAATCAAAAGCCCTGGGTATTGTCAAGCACAACTGAAATGCTTCTGAGGATCCTGTTAAGGCCACAATGTGTGGCTCAGAAGTCTTGAAAACAGGATGCAGGAGAGAAAAGGCAGGGCAATGTGGGTATTGGAAGGGCATGACAGGACATTGCGTAACACATTGAAAATGCATGGAAACCATAGGCATCGATGTACAGCACGGAGCTTACACTAATAAAAGTGGGACTGGTATTTCAATCAATGGGTCTAGTAAAACAGCCCTAAGCATGTGCATCCTTCGCAGTAATGTTGTGCGACAAGGTGCAAACAGTTTCATATAAGATGCAATAGTCTAAGAGTTTCCTTATGTATGATCTATAATATCGCAATAGAAATTACAGGCTTAATACTAATTGCTGGGCTCACCAGTCATCAAAACTGTGTAATGATCCAATCTCATTAATAAGACCCTGCTTTGTTATAAAAGTGCTGTAACATTTTGGCTAGAGGGAACAATCTCCATCAGGGAATAACCTAGTTAAGCTATGTGACATGATCATTGTGCCATTTCAGAATTTCATTGTATCTGCCACCCTACACCAAGGGCAATTGGGTAGTGTGTGTACTCAATTAACACTGCAGTTACAGAGATGTTTCCACAGCCAACTGTTAAATCGGGTAAACTTATTCACAGTCACTAATCTTCAAATCCAACTTTTTCCCCCCTTTTTCTTCTTCCTCCTACCACCACCTTGTCAGGGAAACCCTTAATGACTCAAAATCCTTGCTAATCTTCGTGGAAACTCAAAATCAACAACTCGTTTCCCAACGTGCTGTTTGTTTAAGCTCAGGCACTGGGCTGGAGAGTTTCTAATGGCAGCAGGAACACACACTGTTAGGGCCACCTGACATCTTCACTCTTGCTTCTTTGTTAAGCTATCATCAGTGTGAAATTCGTATTGCAGTGCTGCAGCCATTGTTTATGAATGATACACTGTTGTCCCGCTCTCACGAACATTTTCACTCTACCGTGGTTTGCAAATGTGCCAAGTTAAGCAGTGGGACCACTTCCAACAGTGTAGAAGTTTTCCACCATCACTCGTCCAACATGCACTTCGCAGGCCGCAAACATAACTCAAAGGAATGCAAGATCAGTTATGGAGCCTGATTACAAAAGGCATATACAGCTACACAGCTGAAGGGGTAGGGTGAGATTCAGAATCATTCAGGGTAGTCAGCTGTGAATGTAACACCCATTGCTGCTAATGGCAGATTTGCCACTGGCATACTGTATGCTATTATAGGCACAGTAGAAAAAAAGTCCTTAAAGAAAACAATGTATGGATGTCTTGTATTACACATAGATTGGATGTTCACATACATAATGTGACACAAGATAAGTTAATTTTATGCCATACAATGTGGTCTTGAGTTTCAGTTTTATTGCCTCCAGGCCAGAACTTGAACTATGTCCATGACCGTGATGCATTTTGCCTGAATCCCTGTATATTAGATTAGGCATCCTCTACAGGACAGCACCACTGACACAATAACGTCGCAGAGGGTCCACATATCAGCCCTGTCTATCACAGTGGATCAGTAGCACATGCTTAAGGAGGGACAGACCCTTGCCTTAATTGGGTCATCATTACAAGGCAAAGGCAGCACCTTATATCTTGTCTGTTCTCGAGAAGCACCCACCGCCAGACAAGAGGATGGATGAAGGCTGTGTTCCTAGATTTTAGGACAGCCTATGTCTGCCTGGCCATACATGTACATTCAGCATTTGGCTTCAGTGTTTTTTTAACCAGATGTTTGCTGGGTACAATTCTCTGATAATAGTAAACTATTTAATTATAACAATTAAAGCCTTAAAAAGAAAGAATACAGTAAATCATAAGAGCAGAATTTTACTATGTCACTATCCTTCTACAGATCTGCATCCTTTAGTTTAATGTGGACAAAATACAAGTTCATAAAGGCCATAAGAGTAGGCCTCATTCTGATGAACCCTGCCATATGCAACACTTATTGGGAAATTGTGGGCTAATAATAACCACAAACTTTAAAGAAATGTGGTCCAGCTTCCCGGTACATTCATCACCACTACAAGCAATTCACCAAAACCACAAACCCAAAATAGAGGAAAGGCTTGTGTTGTATATGTTGCATTGCACAAATCGGTTGAGTAAAGCAACTCTGAGGTGGCTAGAATGAGTAGATTCATTTTGACTCTCACCATTGTGTAAAGTTATGTGTTGTTGAATGTGGCAGAGAAAAATTTGACTACAAGTCTCTCATTGTGAAACAAGCAAGACCAAAGAAAATCAATCCCATTCATGCACAAGTGACAACTGTTCCACTGCCTCACTGGCAACCCTGCAAGTTGATAAACTGGAATCCAAGTGCAAACCCATGAAGAAGTCTGAATCCCCTTGGCAAAACTTCCACAGTAGTACTATATGTCAGAACTTGGATTCAAGCGCAGTTCATTCCATTTGGGTTGTTCATTACCAGCACAGGCAAGACTGGTGAAATGCTGGCCTTCCCCTTCCTCTAGAATCTGACAGAGAGATATAGAGCGGCTCCTAAATAAGAGCTGAATCCACACTCCAGGTCCAGTCACTTCCATATCTTACTGTATGAGGGCCAGAAATGACAAAGCTCAGCAGTTCTCTAATGAGACTGTAACAAATGGGAGGGCCGTATTTAGGTTATTACAACATCAGCACACACGGGTTTGAACATGTGCTTGTGTGCATGCCTGATAAATTCATAAAATGCCTATAATTAGAGATGTAATTCTAAAATACAATGCTTAGGGTGCATTTTCGATGCTGCAATCAAATAAGGTTTACGAACACCCTGTTTTACGCTTGTTTCACTTTAATCACAAACAAAATTTCATATTTCTAAAACATAATGTCCATTAAGTCAGACGACTGTATATTGGCCATTACTGGACAATTGTGCAGCAAAGCAGAAACATTAGATTTTTCTTCAAACCCATTTCTATTTCCCACATAGCATGATAGAGCACAATACTTCACTGAAAATAATTAGGCTACTGTTGCAGTGACATACTAAGTTTTATGGGGCTGCAGTGTGACAGTGTACCAATCACAAGTCAGCCAAAAAAATAATTTATTAACCTTGCTGTAGATTACAAATGTAAAGGGGGTAATCGCTGATAAATTCATCAAAATTAATCATTTGATTGATGAAGAATATACAGTATTAACAAAGTTGGAAGGGCGGAGCTTAACTCTGTACAGTTGTGAGCAATTGTGATCAGAGGCCATGATGCAGACATGACAATGGATTTTTGATACAACCGGAAATGATAAAGATGTTACTTACCTAGATAACATGCACTGACCTCACCCAGACTGAAGGAAGCGCTTGTCACCTGCCCCTCTTCATCAAACCACTTCACTTTAGCTTCTTCCTATTAGCATTCCTTCACGGCAAAACTGATTTGCTGAATTTCTTTCCCGTATGAAGCTGATCAGACGATCAGTGAAAAGACTGCACAATTAATCCCCTACTAGGTGGATATGCTCATATTCTTGAACAACAACAAGTAAGACTTATGGCGAACGCAACAGCCCATTCAATTTTTCTACCCAATAAAGGCATTTGCATGCTACAGCTTTTTGCTGATATAAGACTGAGGCTTTGTTTTAAGTGTCTTGTATCGTTAGTCTCCTCTAATCTATATAATCCAAAAAAACATGCAAGTTACGCACAATTATTCCATTGAATCTTTTTAATTTTGCCATTTGTTGAATAATGATGAGCAGCAGGAGCAGCAATTTAGTTGAATGGCATTATTTTAGTTTATTCATTGCTGATTTATCAAATAAAGTATCTGTGTTTATTATTTATATACTAATTACTTTGGTTGTGCTGTGAGAATAACTCATGTCAATTGTTTAAATACAGCTTTCCTAGTAGATAAAAAATGCACATCAGTACACCCAAACACTTTTTATATTTGATCAATAATGTGGTAGATAGCCAATAAAGAAAAATGCTTAAAATGTCCACATTTAATCTAAATACACCCCTTCACATTGTAAGGTTCACGATGTTGATGGTAAAAATATGAAATGGACATTAATACTAAGTAATACTGTTAGCTACACTTTGATTAGGGGTGTATGAATTCAATCAAACAATTTGACTTTACTTTGACTGTTTAAACAAAGACTCAAAAGCCTCATCAACTTGCATTTTCTGCTACCAATTCAACTCCATCTGGGTAATTTTGATTCTTCCAAAAAGTATAACAAGTTAGTAAATGTAAAATAGATTCACAGTAGGTTAACAGGTTGTTAAATTGAGATTATTTCATGGCCACAACTGTTTGGTTATCAAATCCACAGTGTATGGAGTAATGACTGTGGGCTGTAAATGTAGATCATAACTGATGCTCACTATTGAACCTGCAGGAGTCAACACCAACGTTACCTCAAATTCAGACCTCAAGGGTATGACAGCAGGAAGGAAGTGAACCCAACCCAAAATGTTTATTTCTAGATGTCTATGAACAAGGTGTCATTTGTTTTTCTGGTAGTGTACTTACTGGTTCGTGGGAGGTGCAGAGAGGGGGAACACCACCTCTTCTTCTTCGTATTCCGGTCCATCCTGCATGTCGCTTTCATCCATGGTGCCGCCGAGCCCCCCACAGCCTGGAGGGGGAGGAGGAGGTGCTGGCAGTGGGGGGAAGACACTGGGCCCATCCGGGCCTGTTGATGTAGGTGAAATCCGACTAGCTGGACCCTCCGAAGTGGGAGAGCAGCACATGCCGCCCACGATCCCTGAGCCTGTTCCATGGAAAACTGAATGTCCACCTCCTTCTCCGCCACTCCCTGTTGCGGACAGCATTGGTCCGGTCATATCCCCACCAGATATGGGATATATCACACTCATGTCGGGAAGTGAGTCCGGAGAGGTGTTTGAATGTTGGCGGAGGGTTGGTGTTGGTCCTTGTCCCGAATCAGTGACTCGCACTCCTCTCATCTTGGGATAGTAAGTGAAAGGGGCCGTGTCTGGGCCTCCTACGCCTGCCACCCCTGTCCCTGTCGTGACCGAGCCCGTATCCTCACTGCTGACCTCCGCAGCCATAATATTAGGAAAATATGTAGAGGGGAAAAAGTCCAGAAGGGAACCTGCCCTTCCCCTCTGTTCTTACAATACTCCTTCAGTGTTTGGGATCCGGGAAAACAGCACCAAAAGTTTCTCAAACGCGTTTAGCTAGCCAGCTAACGTTAGCCGACAAGCTAACTTAGCTTACTCGGCTGCACTAGCGGGCGTTAGCTTTACCTCGCATTGGCTCGCTGCAAGATAGCCAAGCTAACGCTAGCGGGATGGCTAGCAGCTTCGAGACACTTGATGAGTTCTTGCTCGCTATGTCTTCATTGTTTCCTGAGTTTAAAGTTCACACAGAAACGCTATATAGAAACTGACATGTAGAATATTTCAAATAGAATATCAAGTCACAGATAGTTCCTGTTTTTCTGTTCGGACTTCACCTTCGGCACCAGGCAGACCACTTGTCGGGGAGTGTTGTTTTATTGTCACTGCTGTGCGTAACCCCAGTCTTTTTCCAGTGTTGTTGTTTTCTTTCCTTGTGAGTTTCCAGCCGTCTCGGGTAAAGTCCACAAACGACCCAGCCCTATCGCTTAAATCCCTGGAACGGTATGTTGTTCTATGCAAACTACCATGCCGTAAACCAAAGTAAATTATGTTGCGTATACAAGCTAAGTTCGCTTTTATTTCTAGGTTTCAGGGCTGGTGGCTTGCCCGCTGCTGCTCTGCTCTTTCTCCCCTCCCTCTCCCACTCTTCTCGTCTTCAGTCACCGAGCAGACACAGCCAAGTGAACACAGAGCGGCTCCGATTCAATCTATGACATCTTCAATCAGTACTCCAAGAAATTGGACTTAATCGTAAATGATATTAAACAAGATTAATTGCTTAAAATATAGGTTCAAAGTGATTTTTTCAGACCTTTTTTCACAGCTGCTGAAAACAGACCCTAAGGTAATAGGCTTTCAGACAAGCAGCACATATGTTTGTCACAACCAGACTTCTAGATACTTGGACTACTTTTATATTTTCTCTGTTAATTTTAGCTAGACTGAGTAATCCATTTTAAATGATCTCATTTGGCTGCTGCATTCTGTTGGATAACCTCGCACAGATACAGAGTGACTATTTACAGTGCAGTCAGAAAGTATTAGGACAGTGATAGGTTTTCAGTTGTTTGGGGTGTTTACCTTCATATTGTGAGAACACTGTGGGACTGGTTTTATTTATTTACATAGTTGTCCAGTTTTAGGACAGTGCAGCAAGACATGCATGCAAGGCAACCAATGTTTTTTTAAATACCCAAATGCTTGACTGCCCAAGTCAGATATATGGCAACAATAAAACTAAAGACCAGACTCAAGACAAAACTACTCACTGAAACAAGCAAGAAGTGAAGATGGCTGCAGTTTAGGCATGGCAGAGCATCACCAGGGAAGATACCAAATGTCTGCTGATGTCTGTGGATAGACTTGGTTTATTTTAAGTACTTCTTTTGTTCACATTGCCACACATAACATATTTCCTTTAGAGCACAGTTTGAAAAAGTAGTGAAAAGGAATGTCAACCTAGGGATACACCAGCAAACTCAGAAGACATAAACCAACCAATGGCTTAGATTTAAACATTCAAATGTCATTTGTGGGCTGGGAAGTTGATTTGTAAGCTCCAGTAAGTCAGACGGGCTAACCCTGACCTGATAGAGCTTACATAGTGTTGAGCAGCTACATCAGTGGACCACTGTTCTCCACCCACCCATTTCCAGTCATGCCCTCGGTGCAGCTGCCATCACCATTCCACCTCCACACTGATCCGCCATAGAGCAACTGGCACTGTAAAAAAGGAAGTCTGGATGTCCCTTTCACTTTGTCATTGCTCGATAGATAGATAGATAGATAGCTAGATAGATAGATAGATGAGGTTTTTTAAAGCAGAACTGGATGACATCTGCTGTCACTCCCCATCTGTGTATCCAAATCCTTGCTGATTTGCAGTGTTCTCTGATCTAATGTGAGTGACAACCTATCACTACCCCCTCTTCTCTGTCACTCTCCCTGTTTTCTGAGTGGTTCTCTCATGACGAATTGGACCTGACATTGACTGAAACTGTGCTGCCACTCAGGAGGAAGCACACCTTGCATTCCTGTGGGTCACTCAGGGAGCTGATGCGTCTGTTCTCCACTAAAGAACAAGCTCCCCTTAAGTCATGTGACACAGAAGGTCAGTGAACTGTGAAATTTAAAGGCTGACATTGACTTGACACATAATCATCAAGAGCCACTCCGCTTGAAATACACAAATACTCAGTTGTAAACACACACACAAAAAAAACATGCACCACTAGCCATAGTCATACACTCAAGCATGCTGATAAAGCACATAGGGCACTCCAGTGTAAGTGGGCTCTCGAAGTGGCACAACAGCCTGGTCTTTTTTCATCAAGACATCATTGCCCCTTCATTTACTATATGGCCATGCCTTAGGCTTCATTGCTGCTAGGTCCAGTAGTACCCAGTCCTCATTTGGCCTCATATGGTGGTGTAATTTGGAGGACTGGGATCATCCTCTGTCTCTGTGTGACTGTCCTGTGGATCCTCCCAGACTGAGCGTAATGAGATTGCAGACAGGATGTAGCTAATCGCCTGTCCCTGGCAGACAAACGATATGAGAGGGTCAGCTTCATACCTGGTGTGAGGTGGAGCACTGACTCTGTATGTGTGTGTGTGTGTGTGTGTGTGTGTGTGTGTGTGTGTGCGTGTGTGTGACAGAGTGTGAAAAAGGAGATTTCATACCTGTAGAGGTTAAATAATCGAGTCTAAAATCTAACCTCAAGAGTTCAGCTCATGTGTGCATGTGTATTCTGCGATTTTTTTCTGTATTGGTGTACACCTTCATGTATTTGCCTTCATCTCTGTATCTCTGCACGTTGTGTCATGGGAGGGGGGCTGGTGCTGACAGTCTGCCACGGGGAGGAAGAGTGTGTGAAGGAGAACGGCAGGGCAGTCTGGCTGTTCTGCTCTGTTTCACCATAACTGCTTGTCAGATTTGAGGATGGTCTCTGATTTGAGTACCACGGGAGCCTGACTGGGTGTTGACTGAGGGCTCTCATCCATATTAATTGTCATATTATCATAACACTTCATCGCCCTCGAAGACAACACATAGGAAGATGCCTACCCTCCTACGCCTTTGAAGACAATTTTTTTTTTTTTTGCATTTACTGACATGTTGTTTGTGATGGAAAGCAGTAGCATCGTGTCTTTTAATGTAATTTATAAAATAAGCTCCCTTGCCGTTAGAAATGTGAGGGTAACTACCCACATTGGTAAATGTGAATGAATGATCTAATGCAAGTGGTCATTGGTTCTTGATTGTGTTAGTTTGAGTAACAAGATATTTTTCCGCCCTCTTTGCCATTTAGGACAGAGTGAAGTGGGCGGACTGTTGCAGCAACCATGACTTGAGTGTGTGTCACACATCTTTCATCCTGTGTGGTTAGGATATTTTAAAAGGCATACATTAGATATAAATTGTAATACAGCAAGGAGTGTGGCAGGCTATATATGCACATAGACTTCCTTTCTCAGCCTCTCTTTCTGTCACCCTACTCACATACAGTCCACACGCACACACACACACACACACACACACACACACACACACACACACACACACACACACACACACACACATACAATCCTACATACACCTCCTATAGCAAAATCTTCATGTGTGTCAACCAACTAACTACTTGGTGTTTCATTTAAGTGCTAAAGTGGTGAGTGTCTGAGGTAAAGCACACACATCAACACATATGTTCCAAGTTCCTGGATCAGTGCCCAAGCCCACTTGCCTTCTCTTCCTCAACTCAATCAGATGATACTTGTAGGCACATCAGGACTTGTGTGAATAATTCACCAGATTAACATAAAAGTTTAAAAAAGGGAGTGAGTGACACATGGATGGATAGTGTGAGCAAAGGTCCTCGGGAGTAGTGGGCTTGGCTTTCCAACATTACTTTCATGGGATTTATGAAACCTTCACATGCCATGTCCAATGTTAACCAGATGCTAAAAGTTTAATCTCATATGTTTAATAATAATCTTAATAATTTCAAGATGTGACATGAAATTTTCAGTTGTCATCGGAAAACAAAACTCCAATGAGCACGTTTCTGAGAATATGTCTCAGATCGTGCCAGGAGAGTACTGTAGTGTTTAGTGTTAATACGCATACATTAGCTCACATTAAAATCTATTTTGTGCATTAAAACTGCATGGAATTACTCAGGCAAAGCCACACAAGACACTGCACTGATTATAAGTTTAAGTTTTAAGTTGCATGTTATCATTGCACCATGATATTGTTGACTCTAACTTTCTGTTGCCAGTTCCAGTTTTGAAGGCTATGATGATATATTTTTCGGTTACATTTCGTCTGGTCTCTTTAGTATACTAACAATCCACGTGACTTCAGTTCCTCCTTTGCACAAGACGGGTATTATGAGGCAGGAGTCAGCAGGTCCTTCTGTCGCTGAACAGATCTAGTGTGTGTGTGTGTGTGTGTGTGTGTGTATGTATGAGGTCAGATGACATTTCATTGTGGTGTATGTAAAACAGAGAGTGAGCAAGAGAAAGAAGTATGAGGCCTGCTCCATATTTGTGTCTGTGTGTGCAGCACACTCTTGCATTTGTTTCGCTGCCTGCCGACTTCTCTTGTAATATTCTAATTGGTGTCGGATGAAACTTCCATTGGCGTTGCCTCAATATGTGCAATATGTGCCCGTCCGGCCTCTGTGTGTCAGTGAGTTACTAATGTGTTGAGCAGGCTATGGCACAGTCTGCTGTTGTACACCTTCTGTAGGCCCACAAGGGAGTTGGAGAAGGCAGATGGGGAGGCCACTGTGGTGCTTTATTAGTGGATAACTGCAGGTTGTGTGTGTGTTGTGGTGTGTGCACACGATGCACACGATTAATGCATCGACTTAATTACAAGTACAATTAAAAGAGAGACTTTCCTTCTTTACAGATGAATACAGCAGACGGCAGATTCCTTACAAATGACTGGTCTACAATAGACACCAGAAACCTTTTTTTCTTTCCTTTTCTTCTTTCTTTCTTTCTCTTTCTTCCTGACACTCACAGTGGCAGCCAGACACAGTCTGACCAGAAAAGCACTCCTACTTTTGTTGTGGTGTAGAGGGATGTTTTTCACTTTCTTTTTTCAGAGGGCAAGAGGGGGAGTTTGCAGCTGCCACCCGAATGCACATATGGGCAGAGTAGTGATGTGATGGGGGTGGGGGGACAGAGAGCACATGGTCCACTCAGTCAGACTTTTAGATGTGGGTAGAAAACGGTTCATGATATTAGGACAACTTCGACATAAGAGAGTAATTTGCAATGTGATTAACACAACATTTGACTACTTGAACCACGTGAACATGATCTGGATTCTAATATTTACTGACACAGCAGCATCAGCAATGACTTGTTAATGTAATTCTAATAAAGACAACTTCACATCACTAGAGAGTTCTTGGTGCAAGGTTTGGTGTTAAATATTGGGTGAAACCTGTGGTCACAGTTTTTTTTTGTTGCAGAAATAAATGTCAGCACCCTCACATACAAAACAGCTACAAAGAAATGAATGTTGTCTATTTCTCTGTCTCTCTCTCTTTCACATACAAGCACACAGATGTTAACAGAGATACCTTTTTTCCCAGATATGTTATGTGAATTCTTTTCAGAGAGCTGTATTGGAGAACAATATAATAAAACTTGAAACCCACTGACACTCTCAAGCACATATTTAGTTTCTTGATGTGATGATTGTGAGCTGGAAGTGGGAAAAGGGTTAACTAGGACATATCAGTTCCTGATTTGACAAATACCACAAGTCCTCTGCTATTCATTTATGTATTTAGTACTGATTATTTAATTATTGTACAAGCTGTATCTATCAGTGTCATTGAAATTGTTCATGTAAATACATTAGCATGCCACTGCTTCACTAAATAGATGTAGATATAAATTGAGGAAGAATTGAAATGATTGTGTAAATGTCCAACGCATGTAATGCCTGCATCTAAATTTTGCATTGTAGTGCCTTGTCGTATTGTTTGAAAAGATGCTCGTCCAGATGGGCTCTGGAGGGAATTAAGAGCACTCAAGCACAAGTAGAATGACAACTGATACTCCACAGACAGAATACTATTGCACCTAATGGACTGCATCAATAAGAGAGCCTACATTCAGCTTGAGGTTAAAAAAAGATTTTACAGATTCAAGTTAATAAGCCTAATTCACTTGGCACCCATTCAGATATATAAAACTTCCCATTTTATATGACAAACCAATTTCACTTGTTCTGCAGGACTAATATTTGCAGATTAAAGGCCCTGAATATAAAAGGGGAAAGTGAAGGATGAAGACCTTATACTATATGAAAATGCACTGTGTGGCTCAGCGCCCATGTTTGAGGTTGATGATCAGATGATATCACCCTGGCACCATTGGTCTGGGCGTTTCCTTTTCCCGTCTGGGGTTGCCATGAGAGATGGACAGCAGCTCCCCAGGGGCCAGTGAAAGGGGTTGTCATTAGAGGCACTTCCTGTAAAAAGTTACTTACAAATATGAGACTCATAAAACACATGAGCGCATGTGTGAGCATTAGCGTGTGTGTGTGTGAGAGTGAAACATAACAGCATGGTCTTATCCAGCAAATAACCATTGTATTTGAGAGATTACACAAACAAGTTCATACTAATCCACATCATGGGTTAATCCTGAGACAAATGCTAACATTTAGTGTGATTACAAACATACAACATGCACAGTACAGTGTAAAAACGTACTGTCTATTGATATATATGCAGGGAATTCATCAACCATCAAAATTCAACATCCATGCCTGTGACCTCAATACCCATTAGTCAAATTTGATCACTTCACTAAAACAGGAAGGGTATTGCCCGAGTCTTTTATTGCCCACTATTACTGTGTATTGGTTTGCTGCATCAAGTGATGAGTCACAGCCTAAATGAGGTTATCCCATCCATCCGGACATGCAGGCTGACACCAGAAGCTGCTCACTGCCCAACCTATTTGAGCAACAGCTGAGACATCACACACCCCACTAACTGCCCACTGAATGCATGACATCATCTTCACTCCTGTGTTTTATATGAATCAGTAAGGGATTAATGTCTCACTGGCTAAATTAAGACTGCTGTTGTGCTCTTTTATCTGTTTCCCTCCTCTCTGTCTGTCTCATTACAACCTCCCATTTCTGTTTTTCCTGTTTGCTGTTTTCTACTCGTCTCTATCACTTTCTCTGTTGCATCTTCTTTCTACTTCTTCTTCAACAAAATCCTTTTCCTCTCCTCTCTCTCCCTCTGTCCCTGCGTGTCCCTTCCTCCCTGCATGCCTCACCTCCCTTCAGCCCCTCAGGCAGCGGCGACATGTGCGTTGCAATCTGCAGCCCCACTGCTCTGCTGTCTCCCCAGGCCTCCCCATCACCCTCTACCCTCCCCTTGTGCTTTTAGGCCCCTCTGTTTAATTCATGAGCTTCCTGTGGCTCCTGTCATGTCTCATCTGGGCCACAGGAAGGCACAGTGTAAATAATGGAGCATCCCCAAAGACATGTTCAATGCTGACTGTCACAGCAGCGCACTGTGTGCTCCCATGGAGAAGACAGTCAGTGTTTCTGTGCCTCTCTAACACATATGTCATGCTCATAACATTATTTTTACACATATGGGGAACAGAAAGTGTAGTTACAGGCTACTGGCATGCGTAAGCACATACTGTGTTGATGTGCCACATTTCACTTCTCAGATATTTTGCAGAATACACATAAATAAATATTCAAACAAATGAATGTTTGAATATTTTGTTTGTGCACTTCATGCACAGGTTTCAACATTGCACATTTTTTACTTCTAATTTTAAATAAATAACATTTATAAATTATTTTATGTGTACTCGCACTATACTTGTTTGATCGCAGATACTACATTCCCTATAAAAACAAGCTGAGGCTCATTTATCGAACAAGCATAACATTCTCCCACTGGCGTTTTATTGGAATTATTCACAGCAGAGGTGGTTTCAAAGCAACATCCCATCAGCGATCTTCTGTGGAATCCTTCCTTAAACCCCATAACAGGATGTTCCAATCAATATTGTTGTGAGACAAAATGAGAAATCAGGGCAGCTGTGAGGAGGCAAGGCCGTCATTTAATTCTCACAGGGCAGTCTTTAAAGGCAAAGTCTTTAAAATGATCTGCTTGTTAAGCATAGCTGAGCAATTGCTCAAACACAACAAAGATCCCTTTGTCCTACTCAAATATCTACCTTTAGGATATTTATTCTGCGTACATCAATAAAAAATGGACCAGGACAGGGGACTGAGCCTGGATAGGATAGTAAAGCTCCAGGAGCCAAACATAGTGCCTTTGTAATTTTCCTTCTTCTCTTTGCAACATCATCACTCACCCTGCAGGATTTCTCCATTATCAATTTTCAGGACATCAGGCATGTTTATGACTTATTATAAATCAGGCAAACAAACCAGTAATGTAAAGGGGACTCAGTGTTACAGTATGTATACAGATAGTAATGGAGTCAGCTGTGGAATGAAAATAAACTGAATTTGCCTTGAATCTAAGCTGACACGCAAGTTTTTCCTCTGTGATGGAGCAAACTACAAACCCTTTAAAACCACTTTTCAGGGGCTGAATGTTTCATACTTAAAAAACACATTTGGAGGTGTGTGTGCACGTGTGTGTGTGTGTGTGTGTGTGTGTGCAGGTTTACGGTGTGCTGTGGTCATATTCTCCAAGTGAGGCTGTTATTTTTACCATCTCGCTCATACACTCATGCAGGCCATAGTATGACACAGTCATGCAATGCAAATGCAATGCAAATGCAACGACAGCTTCCTTACAGTAATGTCTCCGCACAGAGCTAAAATGATCACATACCAGAATGTTTGTGTGTGCACATCTGTGTAAATATGTTTCCATATGTATCAGGTAGAGAGAGAGACGGTGAGACAGAGATGTAAATGCCACAGCAGTTGATCACACCAACAGAGGAAATATCTTGGGGGTAACAACCTGGCAACGCGCCATGTCCTTATTGATCTGTGCTATGTTCAGTAAATCCACTACTTAGGCTGACTAGTGTTTTACTGTCACCTGTGTAACCCCCTACTGTTCCACACTGAGGTGTATGTTGGTGTATATTCTGCTTGATCTGGCTCCCTGTGGCTGTTGATGCATTTGGAATGTGTGTGTGTGCATGTGTGTGTAAACATACAGTCATTCTTCAGCATAGCAAAGACATATGGCACAACGTCCACTCTTCATTTTTTCTCATGTGATACTTGATACGCTGTTTCTTGATCTAGTTTGCTAATGTTGTACCTCAGAAAACATGAGAAATATCATGTCATGATATATTTGAACAATATCATCATATTATCATGACATATAGGGCTACATTTTGTGACTAATATGGACTTTCATTGAAAACTTTGAATTGGAAAATTTGGTAAACTTGGGCAGTGATAGACTGGGAACCTGTCCAGGGTCTGTCCTGCCTTTCACTCATTTGTGGGTGTTGATAATTGATGGATAGATGGATTCTAAAGGGCCAAAACCACAATCATCAAACCCTAGTGTTCTGTTTAGGGTCCTGGAGACCCCAGGCCCTCTTTACTTTAACAGCTCAAACAACACACTTAACCTTATTCTATCACCTTGAAACTCCATGGCTTTTTCAAATTAAACGATAATAGCTTAAAACATGTTTGTTTTGAACTGATCATATGTTTCAGAAGTCTACTAATGACGCATTACTTCTGTTTGGTGTCTCAGAGACCCCAGCTATAAAGCATGGTTTTAATACACTAAATTTTCATGTGCTCTATATATGTGATGGATGTTGACAGTACCTTTTATACCAAACTACCCCTCCCAAATCCCAAATAAGTCTATTAGGATTTCAGTTATAGGAGATTCATAACAGTTTGTTCATACATAAGAGCTCTAGCAGGGAGTTGGATCTCTCTGGGGTCTAACTGACCATGAAGTGGGGGGTTACCACTTCAGTACTTTTTCTACATATTGGGTTTTAATAGGGTGAAAAGAAAAAATATTGGCAGAAAAATAATGTTTGATTTAGCAATGATTATTGTTATTTTTTACACATACAGCAGTGGAGTCTGTGGGACCCAAAACAATGAGGAAGTAAAGCCAATGTCAACAAAACACAAGGTTTACATTTTTTGGCATAATAAGTATGGCAACAACTAGTGATTTTGAAGGCAATGTAAATAAGTACAATAAAAGAAACATTTTTTTCCCCCTGAAATGTAGCTGATTCATTGCATCGCTGCCTTATATTTATCAAAGCTGCAGTGGCAGGAAATAGGAGGAGGGCACTGTATGATCAAGAGACCTCTGCATGCCAAGAGATGCAGTTTACACAGCTGGTTGTGCCATTATGACAGTAGCTGTTAATAAACTCACACACACCGACTTTCCAATCTGGCAGCAACATTTTGTTTGATCAATTCAGCTGTGGTGGCCTACATCAAAAACAAAATGGCTATATACTAATCCAGTTTCCTTGTAAAGCTCTTTATATCATTCAGTGCCTCGATAACAAGCAAATTATCCCACTGAAAAAAGTACATTCAAGCATGAATAATGCAAAACAAATTTAGATTATGGAATAGATTGCATTATAAATCAGCAGAGTGCTTGGCGGCAAGAGGTGAGTGTCTGCTATCTTTTTGGCATAATCCGCTCCCTGGAATGGAAGGAAAATGTGTTACTTACAATGTGATGAAGTTGGGTCTCAGCAGAGCAGCTCCCATGGGCTGCCTAGACTAACACTGTAGGAGGCTTTGTTTTGTGTTAAGTGGAAGAGCGATGGTGGATTAGGCACCACAGTGAAAAATAACTGCACTGCAGGTGGGGAAATCTAGGACAAGCCATTAGATGAGGAGGGATATTCATCTTCAGCTCTTAACCCATGCGTTCCAGCAGAAACAGGCTAGAAATATCCTCTTTATTTAATATAAAGCAGCTTCTTCCGCTATTCTGTTAATCTCTCCACTTGCCAATAGTAGCTTTTCTGACCCAAATAATAGAAAATGACTTTGTTTAATCCAAAGTTGGACACATGAATGCATACCTCTGATCTCTCAGAACCTGTAGCCTCTCTGGCACTCACTGTAATGATCCTGATGCTGATGTTTAGACAGATCTCATTTTGACTGGAAAAGGCCTGCAGCTAGGAGCTTTTATTTTCACCAGCGGCAATATTCTCAGGGTCTTTCTAAAACGGGTGCAGGCATAGTTTTTTGCTTGAGGGCGAAACTTGCTCTGCAATTAATTAAAGAGTGCTTTCTTCCCCGCTTTTACTAGCTAATGCTTTTACTGCCCCTGGCAAAGACACACATGTACTGTAAACACACACTCTGAACGCTAGCTGCAGAGTTGCTGCACCTCCTCAGCAATTTTTTAGTATAGAATAGAGTATAGAGTATAGAATGTTCACTCATGATTTAAGTCTTGTATTGCTGTATTTTTAACATATATTAAAAAATATGGGATTTAGAGATCAAAAATAAGGGTTCAAGTCAATGCATAGAACTTGCATGATTGAATAGGTTCTTGATGTTGCTCTTGGCTTTTTGTCTTCAAAGGGGATAGCTTCAGGATCAGCAGGTAGGCTATGGTTTTATCATTACTGGCTAGACAGGAACTATTTTTATCCTTCCTTTCCTTCACTTCCAAAACACTGTAAGAATGCCCCAAGACACTGACTGCAGCAGTACAGTGAATTAAGCAGTTTTTTTGCTGTTCATCCTTTCTCACGTTCCAAGACAATGGCAGCTTATGAATTCATAATCCAGGGCTGTGTGAATACACACCTACTGAACAGTGTGTTACAGAGTGTAAGCTTTTCTCTCAGAGTTGGGCAGCAAATATGCATCATACAGAAAAATTTATGAGTCTGTGAGTGTGTGTAAACTGCTAATTAGACTGAATGAAAGTGACAGATGCCCATCTGTGATGAAAGGCCACATGGAGGAGCTCTGAGAGGAGACCACGGCTGTGGCCTTCTGCTCTGTACATGCAAAATGTGTGTTGATAGATAGATAGATAGATAGATAGATAGATAGATAGATAGATAGATAGATAGAGATTTTCAGTTCATTGTGTGAAAGTCAGTCCTTTATCTCTGTGCTATATTTGTCTTGTGACTGGCAAACCCAGACTTGCTAGTCTTGTTCTTTTCTTTCTTCCATCTGTCTCTTCATTTTTCTTTCTTTCTTTCTTTCTTTCTTTTTTTCTTTT
Source organism: Maccullochella peelii (assembly GCA_002120245.1). Classification (NCBI taxonomy): domain Eukaryota; kingdom Metazoa; phylum Chordata; class Actinopteri; order Centrarchiformes; family Percichthyidae; genus Maccullochella; species Maccullochella peelii. Next base: position 45,115 of record LKNJ01000074.1, on the reverse strand, counting down.
ACTTTACTCCACGGACCTCCCAAGGCCAGCAGCGTCCAAAAGCCTCTTTATGAGGACCATAATGAGAAGTAAAGCTCTGCATTCAGTCGCGGTGCCTCTGGGGCCTGTTGCATTTCTGAGCTTAGTTTCATGTCCCATCCCATTCAGAGGGGTTGATGAAAGGGTATGATGCACAAACAAAAAAAGCAAACAGCAGGCTATTCTTAGGAGAACAGGGCACGACGAGAGAGAGAGTGACACTGATTCTGCTGTTCACCAACACTATTCGTTAAAAGTAGATGTTGTGAGTAGATGTTATAAGTTAAAGTAGTATAATAGTTATAAGTAAATACACAACTTTAAACATCTTTACAAGATGCCTTTACTGGCACAGAAGCAAAAACAGTGCTGGTGATTGATTTCACTTATATCTTTAACATCACTGATTTTGAGTTTATTTGTGGTATCAATTTCAAGAAAGCTCTCAGAAAGGTATTGAAAGGTACTTGCCGGTCTTCCTGCTGTCTAACTCCAGTCAGAGGAAAAGTGTGAGTAAAGCCCCCTCTCCTGGTCAGATCTTGCAACCCCAAAACAAGAGATGTTTTGTCTGAGAAAAAAAATACACAATGTACCATTTATCTGCAAAACCTGACAGAAAATATTCAAAACAAAAATTGTAGCTAATGACAGATAACGCACCTAAAACCCTAATTTGTTATACATTAGATGTAATGTTTTATCATGCATTTTTTAAATGAAATATCCACAGTGATGATGTTGTGTGACTCTTGTTTCGCAATGCCCATGCTGATGAGACTCACGTCCTGCCGGAGTGACAACAATGCTGTGTGAGTCTGCCACATGGCAGAGAGCCAGCACACACAGACACTGCCGCCATGTGTTCTGAGGGTTTGACACAGAGATGGGAATAGTTGTCAGAAAGGGCCTCTGTTGTTGTCAAAGCAAACAGGAACGGTACACAGAATCACATGTTTTGATATATTTTCTGTATCGGCAACCAGCCAAACCCGGAACATTTTAGACTGGCCAGTAGATGGCACTGTAACATCAATACTGAAGCAAGTGATCTTATATGAAAGAAGCAGGAAAAGACATCACCATTATGTGACATGTCAGCCACACGTTCATCTCAAATTAGTAGACAGATTGGTGGGAATGAAAGCTGTACATTTATAGCAGATGATAAGAGAGAATCTCAGGATAAATCCATCCTGAGGAATGTAGATTTTGAGCTTTACATTTAGATGTTTGACACAGTTTTAAGAGAAATATGCATTAAAAAATAACATATTTGCCATACATGGTGCTAAAAGAAACAAACTCTATGGGATATCTAGACACTGAATTCTGAATTAAATATAATTACTATTACACAGGAAGAACTGATTTGCGATTAATGAAAATATGCAGCTCCACCAAGCAAAACATGTAGCCTACATACTCAGGAGTGTTGTTCTCATATCTTGGGAACAATGAGAAGTAAAGGACAGAAATTACGACCTCTCTGTTTGGCTCACACTGCCATGAGTTCCCCATTGCCTGCTTCATGCAGCTGTAAATAAAGGTAATTGTACAAAAGCTTAATTAAATGACATAAATCCTGTTTACGGTGTCTGGGCTTTACTGAGCCACTGAATCGTAGGGGAAGGAGGGCTGCAGTGTGTGTGTGTGTGTGTGTGTGTGTGTTTGTGTGTACAGTTTCTCTCATTTCCTCCCCCTCTCCCCCCTCCCCTACGTGCTTTCCCTTTTTCAGACACACAAACACACACACAAAACTAAACAGTGTATGCAGAACACAAAGCATAAAGTCAGCCCCCTTCCCCTCTCTGTGTGGATATGAGGTAAAGCTTTATTGTGGCTCCTGCTAACGTCACTTTCTGTGAAACTCTGGACACAATAATTCATCTCTTTCATTAGAGCTGAGTGTGAGTGTGGGTGTGGGGGGGGTGAAGGTGTGGCTGTCTGACTGGCACTCAGGCAGGGCTTCTCTGGTATTCCACACCACAGACAACTCAGACGGCTCGGCCCAGTGTCCATGACCCTGAGACCTGATGAGAGGATATTTAATGAGCATAGGCAGCGAATGGAGCACACAGACAAGGACCCCCAGACAGAACAAGCTATAAATAAATAGCTAAATATATTTATAGAAGGTCAAATAGAGTTCAAAGCAGTGCACTCATACTTGTTGTAAAATTCATAATGCAAAGGCAGGCTATGGGGGACATTTAGTCAGTACCTCGTTCAGTTCACATTTGTCTCAATGCAGAATATACAGTATCGTGGCTATGTATATACACCACCAGCACCTGCCTCCATCCCTCTGTCTCAGCAGTTTCATCCAGCGAGCACAATCTCTTATGATTGATTGATATTAGATTGAACTTTCCGGCTGTTGTTTCAGCGCCATTGACTTCAGCAAGAGTTGCAGCCGAAGATTACAACACTGATTGCATTTCAATTTTTAATGGAAAGTGCCAAAATACCCAAAGTTCTTACTTGTGAGTTCACGCAGAGTGTTTTGCGCCATTAGCGACCCTCAGAAAGACAAATTGGTTGCATTACCAGCTGCCTAATGTTCATTTATTATTTGTAATAATAAAGTGGCATGTATTTGTGCTCTCCTGAAATTGATTATGTTGTACAGCACACCGTTCCTGGAGGATGATGCTTTTTTACAACCTCATGAGTCATTTGAGTCTTTGTGGCAGTTATTAATGTTTCTATGTGATGAGGTGCCACTGAATCATCTGGGCCTGCTCCTGTTGGATTCAGTGGAACATGCAGTGAGACATGATCCCACTGTATGTATGTATGTATGCCCAGTCAACTGTGGACCATTACACCCAGATTCAGGGTGTAACTGATAGGGATTCCCCACATATTGAATGGGTGCCCATGGCAGGATAATGATTAGAGATGATGCATTAGGAGCAAACAGGTGAGGGGGATGAGGGGTAGAAATGGATGAACTGATTCAACCAGACTGCATCCATTCATCAAGCATCTATGAGTTGGAAGGAGAGTGAAAAAAGTGTGTGTGGGAGGGATGAAAATCAAAAGGGGTGGCATGCTGCCAGTGCTATGGATAAAAGTCATATAGTGTGTGACTGGGTGAGAAAGTACAGATAGGAAAATATCACCTAAAAATACTGTTGGTTACCAAGGAGGATATATAGTAATGCAACATTTCTTTTATATTGTGCTCAACCCACAGCATAAGAAAAAAGCTCTGTTAAAAGCACATGTGTCAGAGTTGGCTAAATCATTTCTAAATGTAATGTAACAGATGAATAATTTACTATCAGAAACAGTACTGTTCCCACCAATACATCTTCAGCTTTCTCTCCGGCAGAGTATAGTGAAGCAGCCCATAATTGCTCAAGGCATGGAGTAGTACTTAAAGCCCAGAACGATGTAGATCAGAGTGCAGCGCACACTACAGTGACAGGCACCACCAGTAACTAGTCCATCATGCTAACCTCTTTACTGCAGCAGATGAAAAAGTTACGGGCCCATAATGCTGCAACACTGCTTGCACAACACTGCAGGCTATATCCCACATGCACCGTATTGCAAAAAGTGCAGAGAAGAGCTTTTGAATCAAAGGGAGGAGAATTATAGCACTAGTTAGAATTTAATGAAGGCACATAAAGCGGAAATCTCAGTGTTCAAGATCTCAGTGAACTGCTAGATAGGTGGAGGCTGCGGCTAAAAGCACTGGAGGGAAGATTTTGATCCAGCTGGAACAAATCTTGTGAGATAAATGAATTTGCACATAATCACCAGAGCTCTAAGACCAAGAGATCAAACACCAACAAACATGTACAAGTACAGAACTCCACTGGATTGCTCAGGCCTCCATCCTTCCAGTCGTATCTTTCTCGGCAGTATGTTGGAAGAGTACTTCTCTGTAGCGAAAGTGAAAAAAAC